>RJWM01032162.1:8875-21815 GCA_004363535.1 Dasyprocta punctata | reverse complement strand
TTCTAAACTATTAATACTGTTTTGTTCTTAATACATTTCTTGACCTTATAATCTGAATTTTTATTTTGGTCATTTGCTTTTTAAAAAAAATGTTTGGTTTATTAAATGAGTTTTCATTATGTTCTTCTCTAGTGCAGAGATTTCATAGAAATTATAATTTCTAAATTGTATTTTGCCTTTCATTTTTCATGTGGCTATTTCTTCTCTCTCCCTTGTTCTCTTTCTGTCTCTTCATTTCTCTCTCCCTCTCTCTCTCCTGCTTTCTGTCTCTCTGCTTTTTCTGTAGCCCACTTTACAGAGAGAAGAGTGAGCTAAGAGAAAGCCCTCCTAGAGCTACTGGTGTGGCAGCACTTCCCAAAATGAGTAAAATATTCTGTACCAAGATTTACTCTACCTACTGGGAAGTGTTTTCTGTTCTCTTGGAGATATATTCTTGGGAGAATTTTTTTTTAATCCTCCAAATCAGGAAGAACCCTAAGACCCTTATCCTCTTTTAATTAAAGAAAATATATCATACGATAATTCTTCTCATCTTCTATGCTATTCCTGTCTCCCCAGAAATAATTTTCACTTCATCCAAATGGGAAGAGAATGTCCATACCATCTGTTGTTCTTCAGTAGCATAATATGAAAATGACTAGGATTTATAGATTTGCCATTTCTCATGTGTAGATTGGAGTGGGTTTGGAGTCCTTGGAGTCTCGCCAGATACTTGTGTTTATTTTTGTCGTCACCTTTTGAAGATTATGACAAGAATGTATGCATCTCCTTTCAATTAAATTTTGAACTGTCTTTTCCTGCCCATTGTTGCTTTGGGAAGAAGTTAGAGGAAGATTCTTTAATCTGTCTTTATCATTTTAGGGTGAACGTCTATTAATATTTAAACATGATTAAATGGGAAAAATTTATATTGCAGGAAAATACAAACCATAGACACTAAGATTCCATCTCTGCATTTTTAATTGTTTTAAAGCAACACTTTTCCTTCTCTATTGATCATTGTCCTTAGAGAACACAGACTTAGGTTCAAGTTGTTCTGATGTTAGTTGGTTATGTGTCTTGTGGCACAGCAAATCTTTTGAATCTGAAGTTCCTCAGTAAAGAAATATAGGGGTTCCCCTTGATACATAAGTTACATTTAGCTTTTATATTATTTATAAGCATTTTTTCTCATATTTAAACAAAATCTGATGTTTAATGTATTACCATTTATATGTTGAGTTTTAATTTCAGCCAATACATGTCGATTGCTGACTGTCTGACTATATGGAAAATAAAATGATAGGGTTTGTTGGAAAAAATTAGACAAATATTTAATAAGTAAATTATAGGATAGATTATGAAACTAGCTTAAGATATGTGTTCTCTAAATGGATATGGAAGTTAAGAGATGAGACAGTCCATAGTTTCAGATGCAGAAAAATTTTTCCAATGAGATTGAGGTATGTGTTAAAGAGAAAGACCAAGTTTGAGACAGAAGGGAAGAAGCAACCTGACCAAAGGAGGCAGGGGTTGGGTATGGAAGTCTTGAGAAATTTTAGTTGGGCTGTCTCCATCAACAGAGGGAACATTCAGAGCTTTGACAGTAGATAAAACTGGAGTTCTTTGAGTCTTTTACATAATGTAATTTGATTTACATTTTTAGAAATATTTGTAAGACAACAAGTTTAAGTTGAAATGAGAAAGACAGGGACAGAGAAGAAAAGAAGTCAGTGGGAGTGGGGTGATGATGTTAGTGACTGAAGGCCATAACCCTGAACAATGATTGGATCAGTGAAACTCAAGTAGAGGAGAGAGTGAAATAGAAATAATTTTCATGTCTTGAACTTAGATCAGTGACTGTAGTGGTGATTTCAACAGAAATAAGAAAGTTTCTTAGAGAAGCTGGTTTTGGTGGACAATTACCATTTCAGTTTTTAACATGGAATTCAGTGTACCATAAGCTAATCAAAGAAGAAATGACAAGAAGGCAAGGAAAAGGCAAGATCATAACACAAGAAGGTCTTCAGGAATAGAGAAGTGAATCCTAGATCCATTCACATGAAAAAAGAAGTGAACTCTTCAAGAAAACATGCTCAGAGAGCAGAGGATCAAAAGTAGAATGGCATTCAGAAAGCAAAGTAATAAATACTCAAATATCTGCTTAGCTTACCAGCATCCAGTTTCAAACAAAGAGGAAGCAAGGAAGGGAGAGAGGGAAAAATACAGGGAGACTTGTTGGAAGTTGTACACTTCATTGATAAATTGTAATACAGTGTGAATTAATATTCCTTAACTGAGTCCAGGTTGTGTGTTATATTTAACTTTATTACAAAGCTTTGAATTCAATATTATGTGCACTTGACTATTCATTATTTTGCATTTTATCTCCCAAATGTTCCTTGCGTCTTAGTTGTGCTGCTTAGTCAAGAATTAAAATGAAGAGACATGCAAATGGAGTATAATTTTGGCCATGAGTAGGCTCCTTAGCAAAAACCAGTGGAAATTACTAACATCCTGACAAATGACAAAGTGCTCGTAACTCAAGGAAGCCGGGCACAGTATAGACTGCAGAGGGACACAGTGCTATTTCCAAGCTACAAGGAGCCCGTATCTTGTTTTTTGTACACTTTCAGTCACTTGACTTGTGAGTGAATGAACCTTATGAAGGCAGCCTATGAGTGAGAAATATATTTGTTGGAGGAAACTCATGTTATAATGAGTAAAATTCCAATGGGTACAAATGACTTACACTTTCTTAATTCATTAAATGTATTTTCCAAGAGCTTATTTTGTGAAAGCATTCATTAAATCTTATCTATGTGACTAAGTGGTTTCAAGCAAAAGTCCTCCCAATTTTCTTCCATTTCACAGACAAGTCTATAAATGTTTGGAAGCATTGAATATAAAATTAACAACAAAACAAACATTTCTTTGCATTAGCTATTAAGGAAACACAAATCAAACTGCATTGAGATTGCATCTTCCCCTAGTCAGAATGACTGTTAGCAAGAACACAAAAACCAATAAATGGTGCAGAGGATGGAAGAGGGAAGAAAGCAATAACAACAAAACAAACAAACAGAAACATAAAACAAAGAAAACCCCAACCCTCTTGGCTCTTGGTGCAAGTGTAAACTAGTACAACTCCTATGGAAATCAGTACGGAGATTCCTCAAAAAACCAAAAATATGTTTACCATTTGATCAAACTATAGCACCCCTTGGGCAGCATATTATAGACATCTACCCAGGATCATAGTAAAGCAGTTCACAATAGCTAAGTTATGGAAATAGCCTGGATGGCCAACAATAGAGATAAAGAAACTGGATAAAGAAAATATATAAAATGGGTTATTCTTTCATAAAATAGGATAACATTATGTTATTTTTAGGGAAATGGATGGTTCTGAAATCATCATGTTATGTATGATGCAGCAGCATCAGAAAGTTAACCATCTTGTGCTTTTCCCTATAAGCAATCTAAAAATAAATTAATAAAGGAGAGATGACAGGAAACTGAAAGTTAGACTTTTAGATATAGGCAGGAGGATCAAGGGAGGGAGAAGGAAAGAGAGAAGAGTGACAGAGATGAAAATAGTAAAAAGTTGTTATAGTCTTGTACCTATATACCAACATGAATGTTATTATTTTCCATTACTGAGAAACATCAATAAAAATCACATTACCAAACAACCTATGCAAGTACTTTTAGATGATTGGTTTTTACTCTTTACATATGTCAGGAATATCTGCAAAGCAGTACATTACAGTAGTTGAAAGAATAGTATTTAGAATTATTTACCTGGTTTTGAATTATAGGTCAGGTTCTCATTATCAGTAGAAAACATGCTAGACAGATTAGTAACTTTCTAAGGTTCTCTTTCTCAAGAGTGATGGCTTTTGTATGCTGGTGCTAATGTGAGTAAAGTGAGAAAATGTATACCAAATGATTAATAAAGAAAATAGAATTTTGTACATGTTTGATAAGTGATTTTAATTGTTATTTTATGTAGTTAAAATTCCCATGCAATGAATAAAGATGTACAGAGGAATAAATTACTCTTCTGCATAAATCAAAATTATTTTGGCTAATTTGACATATTTACATAAAAATTGCCTTAGAATGTTCCAAATTTGTGTCCTAGCAGCATACTGTTTGTTGTAGGTTGCATGAGAATATAAGGTGGGATATCCATTAGAAGCTGTTATTAAAGTCTCAAACAATAATGAGCTTCTGATTAAGGAGGTATATTTATGTTGCTAATTGTGTTTTCAATTCTTCAATTTTAGATATTGAAGCATAATTCACTTTCAGTGAAATAAACAGGAGCTATTTCAAAGATGCATACAATTAAAAACTTCAATAATTCCCATATGAAATTGTTTATAAACTGTAACTGGGTTTGGTGGCACATGCCTGTAATCTCAGTATTCGGGAGGCTGAGGCAGGAGGATCTCAGTGAGTTCGAGACCATCCTGGAATACACAGTGAGTTCAAGGCCAGCCTAAATTACATAGCGAGACCATGTCTCAAAACAAACAAACAAAAAAAAAAAAAAACGAAAACAACAACAACCAAAAAACCCATCCGAAAAATAAAAGAGAAAGAAAAACGAGAAGAAGTTGTGTATAAACTGTAATGTCAGTTTAACAGCAAAATGATTTTATTTTTTAAGTTAGAGATAATTTTTATATCTTAGAAATGTTTTGAACATTACATTATAATGAAGTTCTCACTGTATCGCATTAGAGTCAGAGAATGGAAGCTTGGATCACTTAAGAATTCTTCCACATTTTGAAGCAGATGACAATATAGCTAATTTTAGAAGTTTATCATTTGCTAATGACACTATATTCAGTGCAGTATTAACTTCAATTTATGTTAAGCATATTTCTAAATCATTTTTTAAAATACGCTTTTGTTCTTAGACATCTTTATAATTCAGATAATGAATATGTTCCCAACATTTCTAAAGTCAACTCATCAAAGTAGAAAAATTTTTATTACAAATAAAATTTTCAAATATGTAATAAGGGGGAGAATCGGGTGGATAATCGAAAAATTATGCTTCAGTGTCAATGATCATTTCTCACAGTCAGCATTACCTTTGTCATTTGAGTGTATTTAAAAATGTTAATCTTATATAAAATATTTCTGAATTTCATAAATATTTTTAAAATGTATTTAATGAGAAGCTATATGATAGCGTCAGTTACAGGCTTCATGGCTTCTTGATTAATAACTTTTAAGTAAGTGATATCTTCCAAATGATTATGAATTATCAAAAATTTCCTTTAACACAAATTTTATTGCATTTCAAAAGAAATATAGTAAGATGATTTTTGTCATAAAAGCATTGCTTTTTATGGATATAGCTTAAAAGTGCTATTTTTAATAATTATGAATATGATTTCACTGTAACTTAACCACTTAGATGAAGAGTCCCTTCTAGCAGAAGTCCTTATAGCAGAAAGGAGCAAGAGATATTACCTCATTACGTACAGAATGGTTTTCCTGAGCCCTATAAAACAATGCTGTATTCTGGGAAGTCTTTGATGCTACAAATACTTAAAATTATTGTGAATCAAACTATCTTCTAACTAAACGTACAAGGATGAATATTTTCTGTCAGTCCATGACACACTTCATTTTTAAAAAAATCTGGAATAGATTACTTATAAAAATTTGATCTCATTTATTAACTTCTGTTAGTTATTTATCTTACCTTTCTGAAACTCAGAGAATTGTACTCAACAGATGGTTTACAAATCCCCAAATGATTTCCATCTAATGTCTCCATATAACAAGTCGATTAATTTAGCTTTCATAACAAGGGTGAGATATTTGCAGCTAGTTCATCTTCGCGGGTATGACGGAAAATCATATTTCCAAACCCTTGAGAAACTCAGTCTTTTAACATTTTGTAGCATCTCTTTGGAGTACTCATCACTCTTGTTTACCACGTTGCTGGGAATCTAGGGCTGCATTTGTTCAGTTATTGAAACAATGTTTCTTCTTTAGGAATGTGCTGCTCGGGTTATTCACTTGTGGCAGAAGCGTTAAGCCAATATTGTCTCTTTCGTTCTAACCAGATTCTCGATTTTTAAGTGGGCATCCTGTTAGCCCCATAAAAAAAGTAATTTCCCAGGATCGTTTGCTGCTAGATATATTCAACCACCAAGTTTTGTACAGTAAGTGATAACCGGAAGCACTGTGTACATCTTTTAAACTAGCTACTTTTTTGGGTCCTAAGAGATTTGGCACGATAAAATAATGTGAACATGTGGCTGGAAAACGAGTGTTTACTTCACACCACAAGGCAGCACACAGAAGCTGCTTAGCAAAGAAAGAAAGAGGAGCCTGGTACCTTGATGAACAGGAAGCCACCAAGTCAGAATTGCATTTCCTCTTCAAAGCATCTTTTCTCAAAGGCAGAATAATCAGCTACTGCTTATCTACTAGACCGTTGTTCTTGAAATTGAATGCGTATGAACTGAATTCATATTGACACGTAGGAGGCTCATTCTGCTGTAGATTTCCTCTGAAGCAAGGCGAGAATGATCACAAGGATTAATCTAGACATCATAGATATTCATAACTATAATACCTACTTCTTTATATCTATCATAATGAAAGGTATGAAAAATATAAAAGCAGGTCTATATAGATTTATCTGTGTTTTTAATAGATACTTTTAAATTTGAATGCTTTCTTCCTTGAGCTATTTTCTAACTGTAAGTCCCTGTCATAAATCCAGTAAAATCTTTCAGGTTCCTATTCAACTAACATATTAAATGCTCCTGTGTGTTAGGCACATTCTGACTCTTTAATCACACAAAGTTGTTCCAATGCCCCTGCAGGACCCGTCATACTGGTTCTACTGTGAATAAAAGTCTCAAAGGGACTGTGACATGGAAAGGTGTCCCCTGATGAGTGGCAGAACCTCCTCGATCATGTTGGAATGTGTTCTTTATACAGCCCCCAGAAAAAGGATCATCCATCTTTGAGAGGAGTGCCATCTGATGAGAATCATTTCATTCACATAATTAAAAAAATTCTTATCAAATTTCATTTAACAAACCAGTTTATAATTTGTAATGGCAATGCTATTTATTTATGTTTTTTCATTTGGGGTCATTTGATGCCCCTAATTCATAGCTTCTGGTTAAATCATTTGAATATATGAGGACAACTACTCTGCTCTCTTGTAAATCTTTTCTGGCTAGGTGCAATATTTCTAGATGATTCATCATTCATTAGTTTATTGTTTGAATCCCTCATTATTCATAATGAGGTTTTCATAATTTAGACTAAAATCGTAGTTTCTTTGTTATTGACCAGATTGCATGCTTACTTGATCTGCTCATACTTAACTTATGAGTATGAGATTTCCCTCTAGGTTTCCCATTAGTAAAACAGAATTAGAGTTAACCTGAAAGAATAGCAAAAACAAACTCATGACTCCTTGTAGAAAGTGGTTTAATGGCCACTGTCACATTTAATAAAGCACTTGAGAAAATAATGTGCCTACAGATGACCTTGTTTGAAATAAAGGATCTATCTATCACTTTAGCATGATGTAACTTATTGTTTGAATACACCAGCTGTTCAAAAGACGAATACTGGAAATCCATGTTTGTTGTTTCCTAACTTCCCTAAATATCCTGCTGTAAACAACTTATTTTCTAAGTTTTGGCAAACTTTAAACTTTTGTGCTGTATCATTTGAATTTGTGATTTAATTTGTCTTTTCTTCACAGCATTTTAAGTTATCTTTAACTCTTTTTAAATATGTTCTTTGATATGGCAACTATGAGTTGCGTTCAGTACTCTATGGAATGTAGTAGAACATAAACAAATATATGTCTGGCACATAATGGGATGTCTAATGACATATACTACAAAGCTGTACCAGTACAGATTAACATGTGTACAGTATAAATTCATATCAGGCTTCATTTCATTGGTCATCAATTTGCCTCTCATTGACACATGAAGCTCAACTCAAGACTCTCTTCTATGGGTTCATACCTCTTCCATACCATTCCAATTTCACAAACCCTTTTTATCTTTGGGTCCATTTGCCCCAGAGTTAGCACAAACTGACAATCTATAATCTATTGCACTATTTCTTAAGATTAGTTCCTTATTTCATGGAGATGCTAAAGTCACACAGAGATTTCCAGACTCCTTCTTCTCCCTATCCTCTTCCTCTCCTCTTTCCTCTCCTCGCAGGCAATCACTCATTAAACCAGTGAGGATTCTACCTCTCTCTGATCTGATATGCAACTCCTTTCTTTATTTCTTTTATTTTTGCAAACCTGTTCTTCTTAGCCATCTCTATTTTTCCCATACCACCAGCAGCATTGCATTTCTAAGACAGAAATCTGGTCATATTGCTTCTCTGCTTGATGTCTTTCATAGGCATTTCTGTCCATTACCACAAATATCTTAATAGGTGTTACCATTCTGATACTCAGTTTGTACGAAATGCACACTGTGCTGGAAATTCCTATATTTACTCATTTGCGTTACTTAGTTCAGTGCTTCCATGGGACAGAAAAACATATTTGAACATAAGAATTACAAGAGGGGTACATTTGGTATTTTACATTATTTATTTCATTTAATCTTTGCTCAATTTCAAGAGGGAGCTATAATCATTAATAATCTACCTTTCCTGTAAAATGTATTATGTTGTGCTAGAATTATTTATTTAGCTGTCTAAATAGATTTAGTGGATGATGCACAACCATGAATTTTTATTTTCTTTATAGAACTTTCCACACACATTCAGAAGCAACTTATGGTTAATTGATTCAATAGTGCTATGTAAGTTAACTAAAAAATTGCCCGAGAACTTAAAAGCAATGTGTATAAATAATTTTCAGTTTGATGGAGTTTTTAACATTGTACAATTCTCCAGTTATTTTCAACTTTACAGCTAAACTTTCTCTGAGAATACAGAAGGATATCAGAATACTAGTGATATGTAAAGCTTGAGCAATTTATTAGGATAATATGTGTTTGGGGAAATGCTTTCTGAATGCTAATTAAGTAATATAAAAGGAAAACACACATTTTAAAGTTAGAAAATATCTTTTTGTTATGCCTACATATAATATAGTTCTTAACATGTGTAAATTATCTTCTAAACATATTGAAAAGAATTATAGTTGTACAAGGGTAACAAATAGCAATATAAATCTTTACTCCATTTTAGCAGCATATTAAGGTTCTATAAAACAGAACTGATTAAAAAATTGCCAGCCATTCCACTGAGTAGTCTCACAAGCATTATAAAAGAATCTCATCCTAAAGAATCAAATTAATTTAATAAATACGCTATTCAATCAAACTAAACAATCCTCATTTGACTTACATAATGCCACAGATTTACAGTTTTTTGTTTAGGAAATGTCTGCAGACATAAATTAGAGTTTTTGAGCTCACGACTGGGCGCAGAATATGTAGCGACTTTACATTCCTGACATAGGATTTGGTGTATGATGTATCGTCATGAAATACAGTGAATGCTTAAATTAAAAAAAATTAAATTGCAACCAAATTTTTTAAGTTACAGTAAAATTTTTAAATTACAGTAAAGTTTTTTAAATTACAGATTAATACCCCTGAAAATACCCCCTCACACATGCACACACATACACACACACACATGCACACTTCAAATGAACTTATCCCACAGCTCTTGCTATTTTCTGAAGAACTTACGGAAATTCTCCTTTGTGAATGTCTTTTCATGGCTTCCCAGATTC
This sequence comes from Dasyprocta punctata, assembly GCA_004363535.1. Taxonomy (NCBI): domain Eukaryota; kingdom Metazoa; phylum Chordata; class Mammalia; order Rodentia; family Dasyproctidae; genus Dasyprocta; species Dasyprocta punctata. The sequence goes on along the minus strand of RJWM01032162.1, from coordinate 12,058 downwards.
CCAGAATTAACTGTAAATGTTTATGGCAACTTCTGTTCAATAAAAACATTCAAATGTGTCCTTATATACTTTATTCACAGGATTTGGTATTGTTTGACTTCTAGTTCTTTCCCAATGTCAGAATGACCATGAAAGGTAAATATTTTAAATCCATTCAGCCCATCAAAGGAGCCTTGGCAGTGCAACTAATGAAACTCAGGAAAGAGAATTTAGAAATAAGCAAGAAGGACAAGATAAGTGTGTTCGAAGTGAGGGGGAATATTTTGAGGTAGATTAGTGGCAATGTGCCTTTTATTGTAATTTTTAAAAATTAAACCTTCATTGTAGTTTATAATCACATATAAATGAAATAATACTTTTGTTACCTTAAATAATCATATTTTCACTGGTCTTTAGAATACTTTTTAAAATATTCCAGTATTGTTTTACTGTTTACAAGAAAGCCGCCATCAGTATTATACTAGTATAATCTTTTCTTCCCACGATGACCAAAATATAAACTTCATGTGTGCTCTTTTTAGGTGGCATCTTTTAATTTTATTCCAGAGTATAAGCAAAATTGAAAAAAAAAAAAAAAAACAAACTTCGTAAAACTGAGAACTTTCTTAGTACGAACAGGCAACCCTTAGTCTGGGTTGAGATTTACTTTTATAACACTGGTTATTAGATTTCTTAGCATACTGCATTTTCTCTCTGGTTTTAAAAGGCACTCTATGAATATGATGAACTGCAGGCTGTGGACATATTAAAACACTTTTAGATAAAATACCATTTCAATACCTTTTCTGAATTGGCTTTTCAAAACATTCTTTGTTTTATTATTTTTTTCTTATATATCTTACCTTCCCAGAGCATATTTCAAAACATTTATGTATTTTCTCTCCCAAGACACATTTATATTTTCTATAATATCCCCTTGTGGCCTTATATTTATAGATACGTCCTTTATAATGTAGTTTATATGATGGTGGTGAGGACACAAGGGACCCTGACTCTATTTTTTGTCCAGTCACTAAACTCCAAGATGCACTGATAGTAAAATATTCATTTTCTTTACCACTTCTGAAACCGATGACACTGATTAGCAGTAAGAAATTTCTACCCTTGTAAATTATAGCTTTACCTAATTAGTGACATCATATAACATGATAAATTATGAATTTAGAGAATCATTATTCGGTAAATGAATGCCTGTCAGTTGCACTGATGGCAAATTAATCATCAGACATCGGAAGACTTAAAGAAACAGGCAACAGCACCATCCGCGTGACGGTTATGCAGAGACTCTTCTTTACATGTTGATGATCCCGCTCATCAGAGTGTTCTGTTTGATGTACCGGTGAAAGATATCTCCATTCTGCAGAGAAAGTATGCATATTTAGAAGCCGTTGAAAATCTCAAGGGAGAAACAATTGTTTGGGTTAAAAATCTCAATTTTACAAGAGCTGAGATCTACACATGCCATGTGCATAATTAATTGGAGTAAGACATTAGGTTGCCGATTTTCCCCTGACTGTTCAGTAGTTAGAAATACAGAGTGTGCCAAAAGTTAGAAGACCCTCCTAGGACATGAACGCACTTAGGTTCAAGGGAATAATATCACCTCATGAAGGTGATGCTTTCTTTACTATATCTGTAACTGCCCATACTAAGCGCACCAGTCACTGTGCTGCCCTCTTCCTAGCTAGGTGCATTGCATAGTGTCCTGGTCACACAGCAGCTAACATTGCATTCACTGGAGTTGCCTTCACCCAAAGGGGTATGGTCGAACACAACCTAGAACCACAGTTCTAACCTCTAGCACTAGTGATAGACTAAATCAAACATAATATATTTTTCCATGATTTAGACTAAATAATTCAAGATGGATTGACTAGTCAGGAATGAAACACGGAAGTTGAGAGAAGTAGATACACACAATTAGAGAGACAGAAATTCTGACAACAGCATTCATAAGCACTGGCATTAGAGTTTCTGCCCCTTCTGTATCTTTGCCATGACACCATTTTTCTTATTGAACTCTTCCCTCTCTACAGAGGAAGCGTCATGCCATCTCATGCACAGTATTTTTGTGAGAATGAAAGATAACATACTTAACAGCATTACTGTTTCATAGAAGCAGTGACATGTGTAAGAAATAAAATCCTTCTTTTGGATAACTTGAAAGAAAACTTCTGAGCTTAGAAGATCAGTGCCAGTAAGTTTTGCCGATTTTCTTCTTTAAAATTAATGACTCAGTCACATTTTTACAAATGTGCTTGTTTCAGATAGCTGCTTCTATGTAATAAACAACCAGAAAGATCTCATGGTAATGTAAAAGCAGCTTTCTTTCATTCTCACATCTATAGATTGCCTGTGGTTCAGCAGATCAAGACTGGGCTTGGCTAGGAGCTGTGGAAAGCCCAGATCTCCTTTAAATATCTTTCAATATTCTGAGGCCAGAGAGATACACAGAACAGTTCTTTTCCAGAGATAGTAAGGAACATAAGGGAAAGTGGAGCAATGCAATTTTCCTTCTCTCTAGATAATATATGACTGGTTAAAATAAATCATGTGGTCCAGATCTAAATAAACAAGCAGGAGAGATTGGAGGTTGGACTTTGTTCCTGCATGCATGAATGCTTGTGTGAAATAAGCATTTCTTATTAGTGATGTATAGTCTACTTTATTTGTTATCCAGATACATGGAAAATTTTAGAACATTTTCTTAAATTTTATCTTAAAATATTCATTTTATCTATATATCATATACATTGGCAAGATGTTTTTGAACTCAAATTTGTAAACATCACTCAAGACAGTTGGACAGGGGAAGAGGAAATCTGAAGAAAATAAATTTTGATGTGTGTGATAACCTCCAGTTCAAATTCTGTTTGTGTCCTGAGCTTATGAAGATTACAGTTAGAACCTTATCCCTCTTTTTTAGGTCTTTATAATCTGTCAGTTCACGTAGGCCAAGCTTATGATTGTATTACTCAATTGAGGAATTCCAAATTTTGTTTATAACTTCCTTCATTTTGGCTATGTTCCTACGTTTCTTATAATGCACCCAACTTAAATAGTTCATACATGTAGTACATATATACTGTATATATAAAATAGTTTTAGTTTAAATAATAGGAATTGAAACAAATTTAACTTAAATTAACTTTAGAAAGCATATATTTATTTGAAATTATGACT
>RJWM01032161.1:0-22249 GCA_004363535.1 Dasyprocta punctata | reverse complement strand
CCTAAGAAATTATGCTTGCCATCTTATTGGTTGACCATAGTTTTGTTCCACCTTATGCCCACATTGTGATTTTCCATTTTATCCTACTTTAAACTTGCCTCACCTCATGGTTTTGCCTTATAAAAATTCCTTCAAAAGGCAGGGTCTTAGGCTATCCACTCAAGACCCCTTTCATGTCTCTCTGATGGAAACTTTCTTTTCCAAATAAATATATTCTGTTCTTAACCTCCAATGTTCCTAGCATTCATTCTTCAATTATAGAGAACATGAACTCCTACTGGACATCTAGCAGGTTGGGAGTTTCTTTCCCCTATATCAATGATAGCACATAAATCTTCCTCATCCCTGTCTTCTGTATCAAGCTCAGTAAGGCCCATTTTGTACGTATAGTGAGTCAGGATGGTGACACTCATAAATAAAAGTCTTGCCATAAATCACATTCAGCAAGAGTACTAAAGAAATTGGGGCATAAAAGTTTTTCAATTTTGCTTCTGATATAAACCTCTGATATTCATGAGTTGCTTTGCTTTTCCCAAATCTGTCAGTTTAGAGGGCAGGGCTGTCATACTGTCATATAAGGGACAGTGCAGTTTTGTGTGTCTTTTGTTTAAAGTCTCTGCCACTGTTTGCCACATTTTCCCAGTGCTTCCATCCTCTGCTCAAAGCTTCATGACAGCTTGATGCTCCTGCTCCTACCAGGCCTTGGGATAAGTTAAGCTCCCAGGGATCACTACCTTTCTATGATTTTTTTGTACCAGCTTTCTCTTTAGCAGGTACAAGAAAATTTGAGTCTTCCGTCTTCCCCTAAACATCCCTTCCCCAACTTGTCCTTTGAGATCCAGATAGCAGCTAATCCGAAATATGGTAATGGAGAAAAGTCTAAGGGAAATGGATCCCTCTTTCCAGTTTCTCATACCATCTTCTGCATTTCATCTTGGGTTTTCAGAACATGGTGTCTGGATGTTGTCTGACAAGAGGAATTGCCTAAATGGTGACCTTACTAGTCAAGGCTGGAAGAGACAGCAGCTGCACCGCAGTATAATGCAGGGCAGAAAAGGGCTGGTGTTTATCAGGGCCCTGGGCAGTGACCCAGTACACTGTGTAACCTGAGTCATTCAAGTGGTCACTTGGCAGCAGTCATGGGCACATGGAGATTCCATGAGTAGAGGCTTCAGCCTGCACTCCTTAGAAGGGCTGTTCCTTTGCAGCACTGAAAATCCTGGGTGCTTTCGAACACACCATCCATAGTCAGCAGTATCATGCTCACCATGAAGACCAGGTGATCTCAGGGCTGTCACCAGTCACTCTGGAGGCACACACCCAGCCTGCCCCTGTGGTCAGCAGGCTCACCCATGAGTCTAAGCCTTATGTGCCACTGGGTGCATGAAACACCTAGCTGCCTCTGCTAGGAAAGCTGACACATGCACTGGTTCATCCTTTCCATGACAGAAGGTTCCTTTTACCACAAATGCACTTTCTTTGGTTTAAATTCTCCTCAGCCTCAAAGGGTCAGCTCAATGCTGTTTCCTTCATGGATCCTTGTCTGATACACATTGATGAAGTTCAGAGAAGTCATTCCTACCTCCATGGTATTTTGTTTATAGTTTTCTTGATTTTTCTGTCATTGTGGTGCTGCCACCTGTGCACATGTATTAGTTTCCTAAGGTTATAAACCATCCACGTGGTTTTTTTTTTTTTTTTGGATTATGTCTTACTTATCCTTCCTGTTTCTGTGCTACCATACAAAAATATGAGTTCCCAGTGCCCAACACCATGTTTGGAGCATAACAGATGCTTCGGAAATATTTGTTTACTGACTAATGGATGGGAGAGGAAGCAAGCTTACAAGATCAAAGAGAGAAGCAGTAAATGCCCCTTTGGAAATTCTACGACTCCAGCATGTTCCATGTTTAACTCTAAGCTCTGGGTCTTCTCAGGGGTACAATTTGACATGGCTCTTGCATCTCCCTGATTCTCAGTTTTATCACCTCCAAAATGAGAAATATCAATGAGAAACATCTACCTGCCTAGACCTATCCCACAATGCTGCTCCCCAAACATGTTACAGTTCTCTGAATTTCCTAACTTGTTCCTTGTTTAGAGCCTCCTAAAGTACCCAAGGAAGCAAGGCCTACTTGGTCTCCTGTACCTCTGGGAATGGAGAATGGAGATGAGGCTAACGTATCAGTCTACTGTGCTAGCATCATAATTATGGCTTGCAAGCAGCCACCTCCTCCTTCCTGTTTTCAAGGTATTAGAAATATATCTTTCTCAGTCAGGAAGAAATTCTACACATGTTCAAGAATTTCTTCCTCTGAAAATTCATCTTGGCCAGGACATGAACAATCTGAGCCAATTCAATATCTTCCTACAAACATATGTGGGTGCTGGTTCCAAGCCTGTGCTGCCAGCTCTCTGTGACTGTAGGAGAAATGACACAAAGAAGTCACATTTGAATTGCTGTGAGTTCATGTTCAGTCAGCAGCTGTGGGCACAGGAGCTGGCCTGTGGATGGTCAGTGGTCTCAGAGTCTGGGTTTAGAAGTTAGAAACCACAGAGTGAAAGAGGCTGCCCTGGTTTTTTACATTTCTCTGCTAACCCTTTGTTTGTTTGTTTGTTTGGTGCTAAGGCTCAAACTTAACTTCCTTTTTTTATTTTAAAGATAATAAAATGAAACAAAACAAAGCACAACAGAACAAAGCAAAAGCAAATCAGAACAGACTAATGCAAGCAATACAGGACTTCATAACTAGACAACAGGAAATCAACGGTGTACCATAATGTCTCTTGTTTTCTTTGAAATAGTTGTCCATACCTTCACACACAATACAATCAAACCAAACAAAATAGTATAAAACCAATCAAAACAAGAGTGAGAGCATTATGGTATTTCAAAACAAGATAATAGGAAATCAACAATGGCCACCATAGTGTCTCTTGTTCTCTTCAAAATAGCTGTCCATACCCTCATACACAATGAAATCAAATAATAGAAAACAGGTTAAAACCAATCAAAACAAAAGAATAAAAGCATTGCAGGACTTCAAAATCAGACAACAGGAAATGAACAATGGTTACTGCAATGTCTCATTTTCTTCAAAATAGCTGTTCATACAATCACACATAATAAAATCAAACAAAACAAAACAGAAAAAAACCAATTAAACAAAATAATGAAAGTATTATAGGACTTCAAAACAAGATAATAAGAAACCAACCATGATTGCCATAATACACCCCATTATGTTCAAAATAGCTGCCCATACCATCAGGCATAGTAAAATCTAACAAAACAAGACAGAACAGAACCAAACTTAACAAAATTGTGAAAACATTACAAGAGTTCAAGTCAAGACAATAAGAAATTAACATTGGTTACCACCTTCTCCTCCTAGGTGTTTCCTCCCCCATTACTTTTATAGTATCTATTGTGTTTTTTGATCCCACTAACTCTTTCTGTTTTTTATGCTAGTGTTCACCTATATGAGTTCAAACTGTTTCACCCATGAACATGATCTCCAGTTGCATCCATTTACCTACAAGAGCCTTGAGATCATCCTATTTTATAGCTGGGTAGCTTCCATTGTACAAAAATACCATATCTTTCTTACTCATTCTGTGGTTGATGGGTAAGTTACCCTTGCTTTTTTTTGGTCTCCTGTTTCATGGAACAATTATTCTCTCCTTTTTGATTTTCAGTCTATGAATTTCCTTTCAAATTAAATGTTTCTTGTATACAGTATTTTGATGGATCTTGTTTCTTGATCCACTCTCCCTGTGTTTCTTTTTATTGCTGAATTGAGACTATCTACATTAATGGTTATAACCAGCATGCTTTGGCTTATCTCTGCCATGCTATCCTCCTGCCATTGGCCCTCCACTTTTCCCCTTCATTCAATTGCCTGTCCTGTTTGGTGATCCTTCTCTACTGCTGTTCCTGGAACCCTGGTCATCTTTATCTCTCTCTAGAATATCCTTCAGCACTCTCTGTAGGTTTGGTATGGTGGTCACAGATTCCTTCAGTTTTTCTTTATCACGGAAGTATCTTATTTTTCCATCAATTTTGAAAGATAGTTTTGCAGGGTACATCAATCTGGGTTGGAAGTTATTTTCTTTCAGGATTTGAAGCACTTCAAACTCTTCTTGACTTGATTTGTGTTGACAAGTCTGCCATGATTCTGATAGGTTTTCCTTTATAGGTGATCTGTTTCTTTTCTCTAACAGCTTTTAATATTCTGTTCTTGTGCTGAATTTCTGGGATCTTGATTATTACATATCTGAGTGTAGATGTACTTTGGTTATGGCTAGTTGGAGTTCTATATGCCTCACTTTTCTGGATACCACATCCTTTTCCCATGTTTGGGAAGTTTTCTGCTATTACTTCTGTAAATAGCCTTTTAATTTCATTTGCATTGACCCCTGCTTCCTCACTGACACCTAACACTAATCTTAAGTTATTTCTCTTTGCTTCATCTTGCAGCCATTGAATTGTTATTTCTTCATTCCTTGTTATTTTTAAAAGATCTTTCCTTTCACAACTGCTAGCTGAAATCCTGTCTTCAAGGTCTGAAAGTCTATCTTCAGTCTCTTTCAAGCAGTTTTGCCAGCTTTTGATTGGCTTTTTAATTTCCTGGATATCTTTTTGAATCTGTTTCATGCATTGTAATTCCTTTCCATATTGTTCATTCAAGGTTTCCATCTGCCGCGGTCCAGCCAGGCTAGGTCCACAGAGTCCCCGAAGGTGGGCTGAGCGTCGGCGCGTGGAGAACAGACACACAAACAGCTCAGAGACTGCGTGAATCTGCTTTGTTTATTGCTACTCTCTACTACTACTGTTACTAATACAATTACATACTCTACTAACTCTCACAGAATAATTTCTATCCCTTTTTGCAAGGGCTGAAGGTTTAGATAACAAGAATGAGATCAACAAGTGTTTCTATGGTTACATGATTTATCAGCATACATGATTTGTTAACACAGAAAGTTTATACTTAATTAAAAGACCTTGAAGCATGTTTCGGCTACTAATAAATTACTGATTAATTCTCAGTTAGTTGAATCAAGTTTGTATATTTATGTATGGGAAAAAATCTTAATAATTACTTTAAAGTATCAATCCATATTTAAGGAGGTTTAATGTACTATAAAGGGTAAAATTTTTCTAAATGTTTTATTATAGTAGCCTAACTAAAAGCCTGCAAAGCACAAAACTATATTCAGCCACGGTTTAGCCCCCCTATTCCCTTGCAGTGTTCTCACAGCTGCAAGAATGTATTATCTACCTTGCTTCTCTCAAAAGACAAAATATAGTAGCAAGTCGGCTCCTCTGCATAGAGGTTCCCAAACAGCCCCAGCTGATTATTATTATTATCGTTAAAAGTTCTCAAACTTCTACTCTGGCTTTGGCCTTGTCGGTCTGAGTCAGTATCAGACCACTACACTATTAATAGGAGAAGAACATTTTATCAACTATCCTTTTGTTCCTAGGGAGTCTGCACTTTATTTACTGATTTTATGCATGGGAAAGAAAAAAGAGAAATTTTTTTTAACTGGATCAGAGCACAAATTAACACAGTAGTTCCCAAGAAATATTAACCCATTCCCACAAAGCCAATTTTTATGCTGCAGCCTTTTCTTAGGAAATGCCCTCCTTCCATGTTTGGACTTTGTCAGCAGAACATGGGTCTCTCTTTTCCTTCCATGTTTGGACTTTGTCAGAGGAACATGGGTCTCTCTTTCCTTCCATGTTTGGACTTTGTCAGCAGAACATGGCTAGAAAAGGACACGGCATCCATCATTTTCTTTACACTCCTCTTTTTTTGTCTATGTCTTCTTTAGATATGCTAAGCAATTCTTTCATTATGTTTTTCATTTCTTCTTTTACCTGAAACATTATTTCTGATTTGATTACTTTTACAGTCTCATGAAGTTTCTTTACTTCACTTGTTATCCTCTTAGTGCTTTTGTTTTCTTCCATGACTGTATCTTCCAGACTTGTTCTCTGTGGGCTGGAGATCTGAGACTGCCTTTTTCTCCTTCATCTTGACATTCTCCTGGGTTCCTCCCAACAAGCTGGTTGTGGGGTCCCAGGCACTTCCCACATTGGCTGCCCCTGCATGGTGTACGGGAATGGGACAGGCACCTGTGTTCCTCTGATCCTAGGTTTACAGGGAGGTAGCAGGGCATGGAGCAGGCTTCTCCAGACCTGTGCAGCTACACTAGGGCTTCCCCAATGGCCAGGAGTGTGTGGTGGTGGGGCTACTTCTCTCAGCCTGTGTGTCCACACTGGGACTCCAGCGATGGTGGCAGACACACAGGGGTGTGTTTGTCTGATTCTCCTGGTGGGTGATGGCTGCCCGAAGGAGGCAAAGTCCTCCTATGGTGGCCTGCAGGAGGGTTGCACAGGGCTTACCTGGCTGTATGTCCCTGTTCCCACTGACTGCCTGCAGGAAGCAAGACTTCTGCTGTCAGCTGCCAGCAGGCAGAGGTGGATCTGTTGGCTCTCTCTGCCCATGCTGGCTACCTGCAGGAAACAAGCCTTGTATTGCTGGTGGCTGTCAGGCAGAGGTGGATCTGCTGGTTCTCTCTGCCTTCACTGGCTGCCCACAGTAAGCAGCCTTCTGGTGGCAGGGGGTGGCAGGCAGAGGTGGATCTCTCAAACTCAGCTTCTTAAAGCCCCATCCCCTTCTCTCCATTCCTGTTGCAGCTGTTAATTGGGGCTAATCTGGACTGTGACAGTCACCTTTTGGGGGCCCCCTGCCTCACCCCATTCACACTGTCCTTCACCCAGCACCAATCTAACCACTTTAAAATGCAGGCTGTCCTCTGACAAAGCCTTGCAGGGCTTGCACTACCTGTGGAATCTGTCCATATGTTTAAGCAGAGAATGTGGGATTGTATCATTTTAGCCTGCTGTGCTTCCTGCTTCTTCTCAGACTTTTCACTAATGCTGTTCTCCCCATTGTCAGCTAGCCTACAGTCAACTAAGTTGCACAAGGTCACTCCTTCAGTTCTTTCTTGCTCTTTTCCCCTTGGCTGGATTTACCTGCCTTCATCATCAATTTAGTGAATGCCAATTTGATTTTTCAAATTTGTACCATATTGTTAATCAACAAATTATAATTACAATGGAGTACAATGTGATATTATGACATACATGTGCACAATGTGGAATGATTAATTCAGGCTAACATATCCATCACTTTGAATACTTGCTTGTTTTGAGATGAGAAAATTTGAATTTACTATCTAAACAATATTGTTAAAACCAATAGGAATACTACTCCACCATGAAGTTTTTCCAAACTTCTTCCCTACCACTCCAGGATACATGATTTCTCACTGCAGCCTGTCAACCAAAGGCCACTTTGGAGGGCAGGTAGAGCCTGCAAGGCAGGGACCTTGTTGAATTTCTTTGCTACTACTAAGGCAAACATTGTTCCCAGACTCCGAAATGCAAGCAGACTTAGAAGTAGGTTACATCAAGTCCTTAGTTCCTAGCTAAAAATCTGTGATTATTTATTCATAAATGTATTTATTAATTGAACTTTCACATGCCCAATATCTATTGAGAACTTAATGTGTGGTTGTTTCTCAGTACTAGGCATTGAGATTTTCTCCTTTCACAGGAATGGATAAGAGCAAAAACTCAGCATGTCCTCACAGGACTGATAGTCCCCAGAAACAGTGGCAGTGAGAGTAAGTGGGAAATGAGTAAACACAATGATCTTAGACAGCAGTAAGAATGGTAGGGCAGAAAATGCCTGGGGGTGACTTGGGTCACCTAGGGTTCATTGTATTCAAGGTGACACCGGGCAATGAGAAGACCCAGCCACAGATCATGCCAACACCACATCCTTAGGGCAGACACTGGTGCACCTCTAAGAGCAGCTTGGAGCTGGAGCGGCTGGAACCACATGAGCCAAGGGATGGCAAGGGAGTGGAGGGCAGGGAGATAAGGGTGCCTGCACAGGCCCTGCACGCTGTGGCAAGGATACTGCTTTTGTGTCCTAAAAGGCAAGCCACTGGAGTCTCCTATGAGAAAGTGAAGACATTTGAAAATTTTAAAAATTCTCCAAATTTAGGGAAAGTCTGCTGTGGTTAAAAGTCATTCTTTTGATAGGCTGACCTCAGGGAACACACTCCTCCAGGGACACACTTTGCAGTTCTGATGAGGAACTCAGTCCATCAGTCTGGGGTAACATAAGTTAAGGGGCCTCTGTAGAGAGGAAAAGTGACTGCTTTCTATCCCATCATAGAGCTTATAACAAAAGACAGATAAATGACAGAAAGAATAATAAACACATTTAATGAAAGTGTATATGTCACAGGAGCCTTTGAATAAAGGATGCACAGTCCTAGGTGAAGCTGTCTGAATTTATGCTTCAGTCCAATGACGTGGAAACAGCCTTGTAGACATGCGATCAGACAAAAATGACCTGAGCTGGTGAGCAGCCCAAGGGTGGAGACCCAGCAAGGCTGGTTACTCAGATTCTTCTGAGGACCTGCTTTTGCTGAAGTTTGTACTTCCTCCTGGGTTTGGTAAAGGGCCCCTCTGTCATTTTAAGACAAGGTCTCTCTGGGTGGTTCAGGCTGGCCTTGGGCTCACTTTGTAGCTCAGGCTAGTCTTGAACTTGCAACAATCCTCCTGCCTCAGCCTCCTGAATGCTGGGATTATAGGCATGAACCACCACATCCAGCAAGGGGGCCTCTCTGAAATGAGAGTCTTAATCTCTTTATGATTAGTTGCCATTCAGAGAAACAGGTGAAAGATTAGAGCAACATTTTTAGAATCTATAACTGGCTTTGGAAAAAGGGATCTGGTTTCTGTGACCCACCCTGGAGGAGAATGAGGTGTGAAACACAGGCTTGAAGGAATCAGAGAGGCTTCACTTATGCAGGCTTCATTTTGGGTTATGACTGTCATAGTCCCAATACTTCTGCACATCATCCAGTAATCATGGTCTCACTCGAGTTACCCACCTCTGTGGATGGTGTGACTCTCCTCACACATGGAGATACCTGTGTAAAACCAGCACATCCACTAGCAGAGTGAAGATACAACCTACAGAATGGGAAACTACTCCTTAGACAAAGGACTAACATCTAGAATATATAAATAACTCAAAAAAGTACGATGTCCCAAATTCAAAGACCCTATTAAAAAATAGGCATCCAAAATGAAAAGACCCTTCTCAGATGAAAAAATACAAATGACCAGTAAATATGTGAAAAAATGTTCAATATCACTGCTTATTCAAGAAACAACACTGAGATTAGATCTCACTGCAGAAAGAATAGCTACCATTATGAAATCAACCAAAAACAAATGCTGATAAGGCTGTGAAGAGAAAGAAAGTCTTTTCTGATGTTGGTGGGAATGTAAACTAATGAAACCACTCTGAAAATCAGTGTGGAGAGTCCTTAAAATCTAAAAGTAGAAATCCCATTTGATCCAGCTGTTCTTCTAAGTATTTTCCCCCAAGACTTAAATACATCATATTACAGTGATGTATGCGCACCCATGTTCATAGCAGCACAATTTGTAAGAGCTAAACTTTGGAAGCAGCCTATGTTTCAGCAACAGATGAATGGTTAAAAAATATGGTATTTATATTCAACAGAGTACTACCCCACCATAAAAAAAGGATAAACTTGGGTCATTTGTAGGAAAATGGATGCACCTTTAGACCACAATGTTAAGTGAAGTAATTTAGACACACAAGCTTAAATATCTCATGATTTCTCTTGTATTAAAAACTAGACGCCCCTTGAGACCATTCATGCACCTTGAAACTATACTCTTAAATGAGATAAATCAGACACACATGCTTAAATGCCACATTGTTCCTCTGGTGTGAGAAACTGAACGTGTAAATAAAGACCAAAATATATAACAAATATATGAACGGAAAGAAAATGGGAAGGGGAACAAGGGGAGGAAGAGGAGGAAAGAAAGGAAGAGACGTGAAAAAAAGAGACTAGAAAAAAATGTAAACAAAGCTTTCATAAGTAAGGTGGGGAAGAGTGTTTGAAGGAAGGGCAGGGTATTTAGAAAAAAGAAGAATCAAAATATATCATATACAACTTCCCTATGATGAATGTTATTGTGTGTATCTAAAATGTACTAGTAAAATTGACAAAAAATTTTAGAAAATAAATAAATTTAGAAAATTTATATATATATATATATATATATAACAAAATGAAATATAGATAATAGGAAAAAGAGAAAGAAAAAATATATAATCCAGTGTAGACAATATATTAAAAGTGTATCTCAACTTAGTACAATTGTCTTATATATTTTATATGTACTTTGGCATATTAATCTGCTTTTCCATCTGTGCATATGGTAATGATTTCTCCATCTGTGCATATGATAATGATTTCTATAATGCCTTATAAGCTAAATAAATGAATCTGAAGCTGGAAATATAAAAGGGGGTAGAAAGGGGGGGAAGTAGGGAACTGAAAAGAAGGAGGGGGGAAAAAGAAGGGAACTGTATAGGTGTACCATTCCCCTATAATGAATGTAAATCATTATGAACTGCAAACACGGGCTAATAAAGTAAAAAACAAAACAGAACAAAGACCAGCATGTTGTCACTTGGAGAGCACACCTAGCTGCACCATGGCTCCCTTACTTCATCCTTTAACACTTTTGGAACTTTCTTCTAGATCAATTTGAAGTCCTAGAATTTGTAACCTATATAGAAAGCCCTTCTGTACCTCATCACAGTTCACGAAAGTCTACATTTGTAATCCTATGGAAAAGTTATTGGAATTCTAGTAAGTTAATTCCAATGTACCACTTCCAGTGCACTAGGCATTTTTGTAGTTGTGGGGAGCTAAGGGGGTCCTAAGTCCAGCTAGAACTATGGCTAATCGAAACAAAGGCCTTGACCTAGGTTCGAACCTGAGTTTTGTTAATTCATGAAGAGGGGAGTGGCTCGGGGATGAGTGACTGTGAGAATGATGGGAAGTACATGAGTGCTATGAGCTGGGCTAGGTAGGAGACCTGAAATCACCTCTGCAATATGGACAGAGAGAGCGAGAGAGAGAGAGAGAGAGAGAGAGAGAGAGAGAGAGAGAGAATAAGTTGCATATCACAGATTGGTGCAGTATCTAGTGTTTTGGAATCAGTGCTTCAGTTTTGAGCTGTAACCCATGCCCTAAGAGGTCATAGTCTCTTTTGTTGAGGTTCATTCTTAGACGGCAGCATGACATCACTTGGCCTAGCTCACACATATTACTTGGAAGCTGTAGGTGGGGCATCATTGACCTGTCACATTGCTTCAGAGACCACGCATCAGCACCTCGGTTAGACCCATTTGCACTGCTTAAAGTCAATTGAGGGGAAAGGAAATGTCCTAGCCAGCTCTGTACATGTAGATACATGGAGGTAGGGCCAAATACTCTTCTCTCAAGGAGAGCTGTGCAGGTGGTCCTCCTCAGTCACCAAGCAGCTCATTGTGCGAGGTCAACAGGTTTAGTTCTCTGCATTGGTTAACTAGCAGTTTGATTTAGAAGTAACCTTTCAGTAACTAGCCTCGGTCTTTGATTAAGGCAAGGCTGTCCACCTGGCACTTTAAACTGGTGAGTCTTCATTGTGGTTCTGTGCACCGTAAGATGCTTAAAAGCTTTCCTGGCCTCTGCCTATGAGATTCCAGTAGCACCCTCCGCCCAGATGTGACACATGAATTTGTCTCAGGAAATTGTCAAATGTCCCCCTGGTATAAAATTGTCCAGGCCTGTGAACTGCTGGGAAAAGTGTATTTGATCTTCTGTTTTGGAGAAGTATTTTATAAATATTTTCAATAACTTGATTTTTTTCTGCCCTTGTGTTTTCTCTTATTTGTCTGTATAATAAAACCTTACTTCATGGGTTTTCTTTCTGAATTATTCTTTTTCTGTTGAAGATTTAAGAGGGTGTTTCTGAGGAGCAGACTTACAAGTGTTTAATTTTGGGGCCTGAGGGTCAGAAATTAGCACTGCAAACTGTTCACTAATGTGCAGTTGTTCAAACTTTGATTTGGTTCTCTCATACTTTTCATGGGGCAATGCTGCCCCCATCTTGTAGTTTATGAAAAAAAATCATTGAAAGTCTGTATTCTGGGGTCTAAAGTGCCAAGATGCTAAATGCACTGCCCCTTCCTCTTTTGTATTTGGTTTGGAATTGCCAACATTCCTCATTTGTGATGTGTTTGTTGATATCAGATCAGCAACTTGTTCATGTCCCACGGTAAGCAGGTTTTGTAGGCTGCAAAACTTCTGAGGCACATATTTGACTATGTCTTTACAGCACAAAAACAGCTACATAAACAAAAAAATCTGACTGCATGCTGATAAAAGTTTATATACAAACACAGATAGCAGGTGGAATCAGCCAGAGCACAATCATTTAGGAAACCCTGGGCTATTTCAAAACCTGGATCCCTCCTAGAAAAACTGCTTTCTTTACTTCCTGCAGTATAATTTTTACTCCTGTTCTTTGTTGATACATGGTTAAAAAATAAAAAGTTTTACTCTACTAATGGTAGAGTATTATGAAAAAAATGGTAGAATATTATGGAAAGGTGAACGTATAAATTCAAATGTTTACAATAAATTCCAAAGCACTATTTGTGTATTATGGTATAAATATTCAATAGCCCACTTCTTGGTATGCTGAACTCTCAAATTCTTAACTCCCAGACAATGCATCTCAGACTCTGAGACCTTATAAAGCCTATTCTCATTGACTCTTTCTGTAGCACTTAGAATTTTGCTAAATGCTTTTTTAGACTAGACCACAGTTAGATTAATTGGGAAAATAGAAGGGACAAATTTAAATAAAACATATCTGTAAAATTTTAAATGCAAAAACAAACTATTTAAGCAATAAAAATGGAAAATATACTATTTTGATAAAATCAAGTATGCCTATCTAAGGCTATCTCCAACCTGAACCCAGAAACTGTGAATATGTTGTGCTAGATGGCAAAGGAGAGTTTTAAAAAAAGATTGCAATGGGGCACAGGATGCTAAATCAGCTGTTCCTAAAACAGGGAGATTATCCTGTATTATCTGTGCTATGATTTGGATGTGGTTTTGATATGGAAAAAATAGCTCCTAACCTGGCAGATGTCAGATGTGCTGAGTTCTTATTCTCACAACATCAAGGAATGAAGTTGTGAACCACATGAGGAAGTTAGGAGAGTTTTACTGAAAATAAGGAGTAGGCAAATAGACTCAGGATTTCCAGGAGGAGCCTGTATGGGTGGCCACTGATGCATTTTGTCAGGTGTAATTTATAGAGTAAAAGTCCAGTGTGGGTACAGTAATGGGTCAAACTACAATCAACCTATAGAATTACAACTACAGCTGGTAGTTAATATTTCTCCAGTAGGGAAATGAGTCACATAGCAATGGTTTATGGAAAAAACAAAGGCATTTTTGGGAATAGATGGTGTTCTGGTCATCCACCTATGTATCAGATGCCTGTTTGGGTTCACTGGACCAGGTGATGCTAGTTACAATATAATTTTAAGTTGCTGTTTATCTTACAGTCCTAGCTATTTTGTCTTTATTCTGAGAACTGGCTCTCCAGATTCAACTCCAGCCACAATTATTTTGTGATTCATCTTCTGTACTGACTCACCTGTAGGCCTGATCTCTCTCTGCATATTAATTTCAATCTAACTTAGCTGTCTGTAATAGCTTCAGTATGTCTCCTAAAGTTGGGAGCTGGCTCCCCCTATGGTGGCACTGAGGTGGGCTGGTGGCCAGTGATCTCATCTTGAAGACACTGCCCTTGGGAGGGATTAAGGTAATTCTTGTGGGACTGGCTGGTTCTGTGAGAATGAGGTGTTCCATAGGGTGCTGGCAGTTCCCTGAATTCCTCTAGACATGTGCTGCCTGCCCCTCTGTGAATAACCTGCCCTTGCAATGCCATTTGCCATGAGGCCCTCACCAGAGAGAAGCAGGTGTCAGTACCATCTCTTGAACCTCCAGAATTTTGAGCTAACTTAACCTCTTTTCTTGACAAAGTACTCATGTGTAGGTATTTTGTTATGGTAACACAAAATGAACTAAGACAATCTAGGTGTGAAAAAGAATCACTAGGGTCCTTAAGTTAGAAAAGAGAGAGAGAAGAGCCAGTGTCAGAGTGAGCCACTATGAGGGAGATCGAACCTGAAGTTGGTGGCATTGAAGGTGGAGGAAGAGGTTACTGGCCAAGAAAAGAACACAGCTCCTAACATCTGGAAAGGGCAAAGAAACATATTCTCCCCTGGGGTCAACCTGCAGGCACCTTCTTTTTTACTTAGTGAGTCACACTTTGAAGTAGAATCAGGCCAGGGTTACGGCTCAGCAGCACAACCAGGTGCAAGGTTCTGAGTTTGAATTTGAGTACCAAAAAAAATGTACAGAATTATAAAATGGCAAGTTTATGTTGTATTAAGTTATTATGACTATGGTAATTTATTATAGTAGACATAGACCATGATATAACTGCAAACAGCAATTTCAGAAAACCATGTTGTTTTGTTTTGTTTTGTTTTTTAAAATTATTCTCTATTTATTTTAAAAAGCAAAACAGAAAAAAGGATAGAAATACTACAGAATTTCAAAAAATAGTAAGAAATTAACACTAGTTAATATATTGCATATTGTTATCTCAGAAGGAATGTTTTAAAGTGTAGAAGAAATAGTGAGTCAACAGCAAAAACTAAATCACAATAAAATTTATGTTTCAGAAAACATTTGAAGACTATTGTGGAATTGACTTCACAGAGGAAGTGAAGAGAGTTTTGTTCTCTTCAAAAACAGGCTCAAAGCCTAATTAAGTTAATTAAAAATTAAATTAAATATAGGTAGACATTTTGAGGTGGTCTTAAGAAATAATCTAGGAAAATAATGACTTTCTCTCAGTAAAATAACCAGAAATTGATTACTGTGATTTGTGATTGTGATTTCTATTGTGATTTGTGATACTGTGATATTGCAACAACACCACTCACTGCACAGGCCCAATGACCAAGGCCCACACCCCAACAGGTTGGTGCCCTTTTCTTTCTATCTGAAGCCTGACTATGTCTTTTGGGATGCTGTAGTTCCTGACCAGGCACTGCAAAGGAGCTCACTGTGGTGTGTGTGCAGGAAAGGCATGGGTAAAAATTGATGTCCATGATTTGAGAGTTGATATATAAGAACAAAAAGGTTTATAAGGAGATAATCATTGGGGGAAAGCCACAGCTTGTCCAATAAACGGAAGGATAACTATCAAAAATATATTTGCTGATACCATTCCAAGGGACACATGTGCACCCTAAAAGTCTCTGTACTTTCAAACCTATAGTGACCTATAATTACAGCTTACAGATTAATTATACTAGTACAGTTTTCTTGTTTATGTATCATTATGCCTATTTTTAATGCCATGACTATAAAACATCAGACTCTTCAAATTGAAGTTGTGTAGAAAGCAAAAGAAAATGCAAATTGCTAGAACAAATATAAAAAGAGAAAATTGTGGTAGCACCAAGTGGTTAAAAAAAGATAAAAGCTTTGAGGACACAGATTATAAAGAGATTAAGCAATGCCATCACCAAATTTTGGACCAGGAGACTCCATGCCTTGCTCTCAGTATCGAAATACAACCTGAAATTAGCTGAGCTAACTTACAGGGGCTCTGAAAAATGGTCATAGGTCTTCCACAATAAGTGAGCACTACTGGGAATACAGGGAATCCCAGGTGCTCTGCAGACACCCCACTGGGAGGAGGTGACTCTGCAGCTTCCAAGTCCTCCTGCGAGCTGGAAGACAGCACTGCTCACTGCATGAGTCCCAGTGACCAAGGCCCACACCCCAACAGGCTGGCGCCCTTTCCTTTCTACCTGAAGCCCAATTATGTCTTTCTGGCATGTTGCAGTTCATGACTAGGGACTGTGAAGGGGGCGGACTGTGGTGTGTATGTATAAAAGGGGTGGGTAAGGAAAGCTGCAGGAAAGAGTTTCAGGACTCTTTCTGGAGAGATTCAACAGTTTGCTGTAATCCATAGCCCAGCTGGTGGGGCCTGAGAAGTCATCTTCCAGAGGTTGTTTCCAATACAGCTGCCTTCCGCATCTTCTATCCCCTGAAACACTGGCTTCCCTGTGTTACCAGTACACAACTGTGAAAGACCTCAGGGGCTAGTGCCTCGGTTTCCATCCCATATCCTCTATGCTCTAGATAGACACACATACATATATACACACGTACAAATGAATACATGCCCCCAAACACATGTGCATGCATGCATTCACAGTAATATGTTCACATATGTGTATATGCACAAGAACACAGATAGCTTATAGAGGCACACACATATAGCACACAAACACAAGACCACAGACATGCACACATATTTGCTAGTCCTCACAGGGTTCACTGAGAAGGCAGATCATTGCTGACCTTGCCAGCCTCCTTGGCTTGCTGGGTCCCACCTTCCTTTCCAGCCCTGGTGGGGACTCCTTCTTTAGGTTGTATCCAAGAGTCTGCAGACCATTTCAGAAACCCCTTATTTGAATGGGAGGACCAGCTGTTGGATGTCTTCACCCACATCTAAGCCACCTGTCACTCACTGGGTGGATCTGTGGTCACCATTCCAAGTTTGGCTCCTGTGACATGAGCCTACCCCCCACTTACCTGCTCCCCAGGTCTCTGAGCTCAGAAGATGCTCTTTAGTAAAAGTAATTTACCTCACTGCCTTCTTCTATTTTAACCATACTGTTCAAGTATTGCTTTAGGTTCCTCAGAAGACAGACTCCATTATAAATTCTTAAAAGCACACATGGAAATATCAGTGATCATTATTACATTATTCAATCAGGAGTGCTTGGGGGAAAAATAACATGAAATAAATCATCACTCTAAGGGCATCTTTCATTTCTTGCAAATGATTAGCTGTCATTGAATCATCAATTTTTTTTTGGATGTCTAAGGCTAATTTCTGTAATTAAAGACCATGAATACGGCTAAGCAATCTTGCCTTTGTTTAATTCTATGAAAAGCAAATTTTGGTCTCTTGCTGTTAAACCACCCTATATGCTGGACCAGAAATCCCAGGTGTGACAAGTCTCAGGGTTGTGTAGGTCCCTACTTGAGTACTATTCTTGCAAGAACATTCTGGCCCAGTAGGGCCCATCCAGGCACACCTGAGTCTAGTTCCAACCCTTCCCACTGCCTAGTGCAGCTCTGGCTCCTGGAGAGAAGCTGCCCGGAGCCCTGGCAGTTCCTGTCCTGCACTGCAGTTCAGCTGCCCAGGAACAATGCGGGCCCCATGCTGGGCTCCTCAGTTTCTGGGTCAGGAGAACTGGGCTGTAGGAGCATGAACCTGGAGGGTTGCACCTCCTGGAGCTGAGATTCCTCCCTGGGCACTTAGCCCAACTTGGGCCTCATCACCCAGACTCCTGGGGCAGACAGGAGGGGCAGACAGGAGGGAGGGTGCAAGGCTGAGGAATAAGGGAGGGGAGTGAGGTTTATTAGGAGGTCTCTCTGTGAGAGGAATTTACAGAGAATCAGATGAGGTGAGCTGAGAAGGTGCTAATGAGCTCAGACCAGCAGCTTTCTGGCTTTACCCCAAAGCAGAGTACACAGGTGGATCAAGAGGCAGAAAAGAAAGTGGAAAGGGCTTTGCATTTTGCCCTGGAGTGAGTGGCAGCTGAGGCTTCACAATTATTGCTCTCCCTCTGTCTCCCTTTCCTTTCAGACAGACATGGAATGGTGAGAGCCTAGGGAGCCACGGTGGGTGCCCATGGGAGGCTGAGCACAGGCCTTGAGAGCCAAACCCATGAGCAAGGGACCTGTGGCAGAGGGAGCAGCATGTGCATGGTGGTGTGGTACCACACACCTGCAATCCCAGTGCCCTGGGAGGCTGAGGCAGGAAGGCTGTAATTCAAGTTCAGTTTCAGCAAGATGGCAACTTAGTGAGACCTTGTCTCAAAATAAAAAAAAAAATGCCAGGCTGTAGCTCGATATGAAGGCCCTGGGTACAGTCACCAGTATTAAAAAAAAAAAAGAAGCCACAGCCATTTGATTTGTGCCTATCAGCCTATCATCTTCCTTCTATTCTCTCCTCCCATCAGACTCTGCTTCAGTTGGATGGGCACAGACTCCACTTTGTAAAGAAAGAAATGTCTAACTGTGGGTGATGGTGAAATCGGACTGTGTGGGCCCCACAGCAGACTGCTGGGCTGGAAGCTGTAGTACCAGGTGGGCCCAGAGCTCAGAGCTCGGCCTACCAATCCGGGACCTGAGTGGTGCCCTGGCGAGGAGAACCACTCTGTCTCCTGCGCCCTCTTCCTCAGGGACAAGAGACCCATTCTATTCTGAGAGGAAGCCCTGGTCCACCGGAGACCTTCTTTTTCAGGAACCTGAATGAAGAAAAGCAGTTCCTGTCAGGGAATGCATGCAGTGCTTGTGAGAAGTCAGGGAAGGATGGGGGAAGCAACAAGAGAGGGAACTGCCCCCGAGATGTTGCCTTTGGCTTGCAGAATGTACTGGCCAGTGTCAAAGGAGCCCACTGAGAGGGTTTATTTCAGAGCACAGAGCCGGGTCCTGGAAACCCTCGCTGCTGGCCTAAGGTGTAACCAGGCATACTTGGTGCTGGACCACGGGCTCTAGAGTTTATCAGCAGGTGCCACACACTGAGCACAGTGGCACTAATTGGAGTCAGGGCTGAAGGTGGAGTGTGAAGCATGCTAAGGCGTTTTGTCTGCAGTGTGCAGCACTGTTGTTATCAAGAGCCAGGTTCTAACACAGCAACCCTGCTTATGAATGGAAAGGCATCTCAGAAAGGTTCAAAGGTCTTTGAAGAGAGTAAGGCTGGCTGTGCAGTCACAGTTCTGCACCTCTAATTCCTCTGGGACTGAGACAGGGGGCTTTGTTTTGATCACTGTCCACACACATGCTTTTCCATAACTGGATTGACCTGGGCAGGGAAAACACTGGGATACTCTGGAAGTGAACAAAATTGCTGAAGCCCATCTTTGCCTTGAAGGACAGGCAGTTCTGCAATCAAGTGAGAAAAGTTTGAGGCGTCGTTGTTTTAAATCAGCCTCAGTAGTGCATCCTGACTGGGATACAGGTCAGCTTCCCATAGCAATTAGATCTTTGCAGGCAGGATCATGGTCAGCCCAGAGGCCAAGAGCAGCAGACACCATAGGCCCTTCACAAACAACCATCATCCCTCTGTTGTGGTCACATTATTCCTTCTTTCAGTGAAATATGTGCACACACGTGTGAATGCATATGTACACAGGCATATAGAGATGAACACATGCATATGGACAGATGAACGTATGTATGTGCACATGTAGGGGGGTGAGTGCTTGCTTGCGCACATATGAACATGTGTGTGGATGCTTGTGTGCATGTGAGTGCTCACAGATTGCAGCCCTACAATCTGCAGTGTCAGTAGCCTCGTGCTCTGTATTTCAGCTCTCACAAACACGGTCTCAAGGATGCTGTTTTGTGTGACATTAAGAGAAGAGTTCTGAGAAATTTAATGTGAGACCTTTTGCCTGTCCTCATCCCTACAAACATACATTTGCTATAATTCATGTAAAACTTGGTATCTGAGGAGGGAGCCCTTTAAATGACGCCAGACAAAGAAGAAGGAAGGGGCAATTGTCCTTTGTTCTGACTGTGGCAGCTGGAAATGGAGACAGATGGCCTGAAGGGAAGGAGCTGTGATGCAGCCTGTTGGGGGTGGGGGGATGTGGAGAGGCGATGTTCTCACATTACACAGTGAAGGGAAAGTCCCACACAACACTTTTGAGGTGTTTCCTCCAGTCACGTCACCAGTTTGGGGCCATGAGAGGTAAGAATTCCCTCAGGCCCTTGAATAGTCAGCCCCCAGTTTTTGTGTGTAGGATGCTTTGTGTGTGGGGTGGTTGTGTGTGTGCATGCATGTAGATACCCCTCAGCTTTCCAGAAAAAAAAGGTGTTAGCATTTGAAATGTAGTAAATTACATAAAATCAGCTCGATATTTTTTTTCTGCCTCCCTTCACTGTTTTTTTCCCCCTTCCTTTCATCTCTTATCTTTATTGAATATCTTTAAATCAGACACTGCACTGGGAAGACACACTTTTGGTCCTCAAAGAACTCAGCATCTAGAATTGGGTATGACTATGAAATAAATAAACATACACATATGTAATTAAAATTGTAGCATCTATTTTGATGCAGTAGAACAGGCACAGTGAAGGAGAAGCCTGTGAAGGTCTGAATTACTATTTGTTTTGGAAGGTAGAGGCAAGCTATTGGGGTTAATGACTCTGAGAAAGCAGTATTTATTTACTCTTAAAAGTCAACATTTAACAAATGTTTTTGGGCTTATATTATGTCTGGGGTAGTGATATAATTGTGAACCAAGTCTAATGTTAGCTCTTTAGGGAGCTAACATTTCTTGGAGGACATAAAAATAAAGAAGCAAGAGTCACCATATAGTAGAAGGTGACAGCTGCTTTTGAGAGAAGCCAGCAGGCATAGCAATACCAAGAGTGGGGGTTACAGTCTGACATGCCATGAAAGCATGGTGGAGAAGGGCTGGGTGGGCCTGGTTGCATCACCCTGGTTTCTCTTCAGGAGCAAAGGATCCATGACTCAGTTCCTGGGTGGCTGCTGGCTGGCAGCCACTGGTTGTACCCCTCAGGGAATGGCCTTAGCTTTGGTGCCATCACATTGATTGATGCTGTAGTTTTTGGTGTTTGTTTGTATGTTTGTTTGGTACCAGGAATCAAACTTAGGACCTCACAGTTGCCAGGCAGGCTGCCCTTGATCAATGTTGTTGAAAGAGAGTGGTGCCCCAAACCTCTAGGGAGCGAAGTTTCAGACAACATACCTGGCTCTCCACTCTGTGGGTAGTGGTGAATGACCTGGATGGCTGAGGACAATTAGGTCTTGGAGAAAGGCATGTAGGTGGACATAGAGGAGTGACTGTCAAGTGAAAAGCATGCTAAAGTCCATCTGAGACTCCCAGCCAGAAGAGGCATAAACAACCAGGCTGACAGTGACTGGGGCCTGTTGATGTCATTATCCTCTATGATTGTCCACCAGAAGCAGTCATCATGGTAACAGGGAGTCTCCATTGTGGGTTCCCACATACCAAGACTTCAGTTTATTCTCTTCCTAAATGCCCATCTTGGTAGCTACTGAGACTAAGTGTGACAGCTTAGCTAACTGGCTGTGTCACTGGATGCCTTCCATGTTGTACAACTTGTCAATCCATTAGAGGAAAATGGACACATATTCCAGGTATGGGTTCAACTTCCCAGAGAGCAATATTGCCCCTGCACTTATTATACCATGATATTTAAATTCCAATGAAGAGAAGTGAAAATGAACCCATTACCATGGAGTTCATCTGATGTGTCCCCTACTGTACTACCTAGAGGGTATGAGCTGAACAGTATTGGAATGACCCATGAAAGAACTACAGTCAGCATCTATTAGAGAATGGGGCATCTTTCCCTAGCATGCAGTGTACACATGAAATCAAGCACTTTTTTATGGTACTGTGACCCCAAATGGTAGACTAAATTAAGAACGAAGGGATGGACTCAAGAGGAGATATGTTTGACTCCCATTGACCCACTGAAGGAGTCTCTGCTTCTTGTTTCTGGGTTTAGCAGGCCTAGTAAAATGAGATGGTCTTTCTAAAGGACACAGCAAGAATCCTACTCAGCTAAAAGCTAAAACTGCCACTTAGCATTTGGATTCCTTACTTTACACATTTAGGAGGCATGAAGAGCAGCTGACAGCTTGATAGGGTGATTGATGCTGATCGTCAGAGGCACAGCTGTTACTGTACAAAGAAGAAAGCAGGAAATGTAAGTGTCATGCAGGAGATCCACCTAGACACCTGCTGAGACTGCTCTTCCTAGTTTTAACCATAAACAGGCAAAGGTAGTAATCCCAGGACCAAGACTATGTGGAGCATTCCCATGGAAACGTTATTGGAATCTCGAGTTAATTCCAATCTACCACCTCCAGTGCAGCCCACAGCAAGAATTAAGACACTAAGACATATTTACAGTTACAGGCATCCAAGGGATCTTACGTCTGGTCCACATGAGAGTTTACAGAATAAGGGCCTTGACCCAGGGCCTCATCCACAATTTATTAATTCGTGAAGAAGGGAGTGGTTTAAGGATGAGTGACAGTGAGAATGCTGAGAATTATGTAAGTAATATGAACTGAGCTAGGTAGGAGGCCAGAAAG
>RJWM01032160.1:0-21704 GCA_004363535.1 Dasyprocta punctata | reverse complement strand
TGCAAAAATCCTCAATAAGATTCAGGCAAACAGACTGCAGCAAATCATCAAAAAGATTGTACACCCTGATCAAGTGGAATTCATCCCAGGGATGCAGGGATGGTTCAACATATGTAAATCCATAAATGTAATACATATTAACAAAGCCAAGGATAAAAATCATATGATTATCTTAATAGATGCAGAAAAAAACTTTTGAGTCCAGCAACTATTCATGATAAAAACTCTACAGAAAATGGGAATAAATGGTCTCTATCTCAATCTGATAAAAGCCATCTACGGCAAACTGACAGACAACATCATACTAAATGGACAAAAAAATGAAAGATTTCACTCTAAAATCAGGAGTAAGGCCACTGTCTCCACTTTTATTCAACATAGTCCTAGAAACTTTAGAGCAATAAGACAAGGGGAAGACATAAAAGGAATAAAGATAGGAAAGGAAGAATTTAAGCTATCATTATTTGCAGATGACGTGATATTCTACTTCGAAGATCTCAAAAATTCCACTAAAAGACTTCTAGATTTAATAAGCAGATGTAGTAATGTAGCTGGTTACAAAGTCAACACTCAAAAATCAATAGCTGCTGGGCGTGGTGGTGCATTCCTTTAATACCAGCACTCGAGAGGCTGAGTCAGGAGCATCGTTTTGAGTTGAAGACCAGTCTGAGCTTCAAAGTGAGTTCAAGGCCACCCTGAACTGCATAGTGAGACCCTGTCTCAAAACATAGGGGTGGCAATTTAGCTCAGTGACATAAGTGCCTGCCTGGCAAGTGCAAGGTTGTGAGTTCGATCCCCAGTACCAAAAAAAAATTTAAAAAAATCAATAGCCTTCTTGTACATGAATAACAAATTCACTGAGAGAGAAATCAGAGAAATAATACTTTTTACAATAGCATTCAAAAAAATGAAATACTTAGGAATGAATCTAATGAAAGATGTAAAAGACCTCTATATTGAAAATTATAGTACTCTGAAAAAAGAGATTAAAAAGGATATTTAAAAATGGAGAGATAACCCATGCTTTTGGGTAGGAAGAATCAATATAGTGAAAATGGCCATATTTCCAAAACTGTTATACAGAGTCAATGCAATCCCAATCAAAATAACACTAACATATCTTACAGAATTAGAGAAAATAATCCTAAAATTCATCTGGAATCAGAAGAGACCTAGAATAGCAAAGGCAATCCTGGGCAACAAAGATAAGACAGGGGACATCACAATTCCTGACTTGAAATTATACTATAAAGCTACTGTGATTAAAAACAGGGTGGTACTGGCAAAAAGACAGACCTGAAGGTCAATGGAATAGATTAGAAGGTGCAGAAACAACTCCAGACACACTAAGCTACCTTATCTTTGACAAATGTGCCAAACATATTCACTGGAAGAAAATTAGCCTCTTTAATAAATGCTGTTGGAAAAACTGACTTTCCACCTGTCAAAGATTAAAACTGGACCCATATGTTTCACCATGTACTAAACTAGACTCTGAATGTATTAAAGATCTCAATATTAAATTTACTGGAAGATTGAGTAGGTAAAACTCTTGAAGACATTGGTGTAGGCAAAGACTTCATGAATAGAAGCCAGATTGCACAGGAACTATCACAAAGAATCAACAAATGGGAGCTCGTCCTACTGAAAAGATTTTGCACAGCAAGAGAAACCATCAACAGAGTGAGGACACAACCCACAATGTGGGAGAAAATGTTTGCCAGCTGTCCCTCAAATAAAGAATTACTATTGAGAATGTATAAAGAACTCAAAAAAAATCAACCTTCCCAGATTTAAAGACCCAACCCAAAAATGGGCATCTGAGATAAACACACACTTTTCAGATGAAGAAGTACAAACAGCACTGGTCATTTGAGAGATGCAAATTAAAACAACACTGAGTTTCCACGTCACCCCAGAAAGAATGGCTAGTATTAAGAAGTCAACCAATAACAAATGCTGGAGGGGCTGTGGGGAAAAAGGAACCCTTCTCCACTGTTGGTAGGAATGCAGCGAATGCAGGCTGGTGCAACCACTGTGGAAGTCAGTGTGGAGATTCCTCAAAAAGCTAGGATTGGAGGTCCCATTTGGCCCAGCTATTACCCTTCTGGGTATCTTTCCAAAAGACTCAAAAACATCATACCACCTGTGTTTGTAGCAGCACAGTTTATAGTAGCCAGATCTTGGAAACAATCTAAATGCCCATTGTCTGAGGAATGAACAAAAAAGATGTGGTATTTCTACATAATGGAATACTGCTCAGCTATAAAGAACAATAAACTGGACACTTTTATACTTAAATGGATGCACCTTGAGAACATATTTATTAGTGAAATAAATAAGGCACACATGTGTAAGCATTGTATTATTGTATTATTTGTGATGAGCCAAAAGAAAAACTATGTATATGTTTATGTATGTGTATAAAAAACAGATAGTTTAAAAAAAGAAAAGGAAAGGGGAAATGTTCAAAAGTAAAGAACAACTGGAATGAGGGAAAGGAGGGAAAAGATATAGATAGATAGATAGATATGATAGATAATTATATTACTAGTCTGTATTAGTTCATCAAAAAGAGCAGTTTGTGCTTTCATTGTTTTTTATGCCTATATCTTGTAAGCTGAGCTACTACTTTGAAGATAACATTATGCAACACATTAACCATTGCTAATCTCCTATTGTTTTGTTTTGAAATTCTTTATCATCATTTTTTATTGTTTTTTTTGTTCTAAAATAAATATCGAGGCAAAAAAATAAAAATAAAAAGGGAAGAGAGAAGAGAGCCTTAAGCTCCCTGCTAGAAAATGTCCACCTAGGGAATTGTTACCCTGGGATGCATTGCACCATGTTTCACCATCCAGGTGTTCAGAAGCCACTGCAGCCCTCGTCTATATGTGGGCCTACTACTACTTGAGCTGGTAGCAGATGTTGGTATTGTCCACATGATTCTGGTTGTGCAGGTATGCAGAAAGCAAGAGTTATAGAAGCCAGCCAACCATGGACTGAAATCTCTGAAACTGAGAGCCAAAATAAACCTCTTATCCTTTAAATTACAGCTGAAAGGTATTTTTCTCCAGCAATGAGAAGGTTGACTAATATAACCATTTACTGAGGTAGGGAGGATCAGGAAAGAGACATATTTCTGGGGTTTGATCTAGAATTGGTTTTAAATTCATACTGATGAGAGGTCTCTGAGATAGCCAACTGGAGAATCCATTTAAAGCCTCAGTTATAAAATGATTTCTATTTCTTAAAATGTACAAATTCAGAGTTGTTACAGCTAGAAAACACTTGCTCTGTACTTCAGTCTATCCCTTCTAATTGTTTCAGATCTAGGGTTGAAATATTCACATACCCAGAAATACTATCTTGAGTCCTGCTTCTTGTGTTCTTCAAACTCTTGACCTTATCTGAGTTTTACTGTCACATTACCCTGCTTGTTTTCCTCCTAGTATTTACTACCATCTGAAAATAATTGTTTTTGTTTACTAGTCTACTCTTTATTTTCCTCAACTAGAATGCCTCCTCCACAAAAATAGATTGTTTCTCAGTTTTTTCACTGATATCTAAGGATCAGTTACCTTGTGATATGAACTAAATTATTTTTCTATGCCTCAAATTCCTATATTGAATCCCTAATGCCCAAAGTGCTAGCATCTGGAGATTAGGCATTTGGGGGTGATTAGGTTTAGAGAAGACACTCATGATAGGATTAACGCCCCTATAAGACAAAACACCAGGGAGCGTGCTTCCTCAGTCTTTCTCCACTATGTGAAGACATGCCTTTGCAGAGTGGCCAGCTACAAAACAGGAATATAGCCATGCATTATGAACCAGACTTGTGATCACCTCAGTTTTCAACTTGACAGCCTCCAGAACTGTTAGAAATAAATTTCTGTTAAGTAAATCACATAGTTTATAGTATTTTGCTATATCTTAGATGAAGAATGCGTATAATGCACACATACATGCATATTTAACGAATGAATGAATTTTAGAGTTCAGAATGTCAAGTGCTAGACTGAGAAAGAAATATAATTTTGGAGGCTTTCAACATTTAGTGTATAAAGCTAAAGTAATGGGTGATGTTAACTGAGGAAATAGAAAGAGAAAAGGGCCTAGGACAATGTTCTGAAGGAGTCTGAGAAGGAATAGCTAGAGGGTAGGAGAAAAACCAGCCAATACTACAAAAAGGACAGAGTTTCAAAAAGAACAGAGTATACTATTAAGAGGACAAGTATATTACTGTCAGCTGAGTTGTTAACTCTTAACTTTTTGCTGAGCACTTCTTAAACAGCCAGATTCCTGATGGCTGAAAAGATGCACAAAATATAACCATAGGCTGTAGTGGTTTATGATTTAAAGCATAGCAGTAAGGATGAACTGTAAAAATTACCTTGAATTTTAGGAAAGGAATACAGAGAGGACATTCATTCATTCATACCACAGTTTTTGAGTATTATTGTAAGAAAAAAATCATGTTAACACAGGTTAATAACCTTAGAATGGTCCACAGTTTTTTTTAGTAGAACAGACAGCAAATTACTTACAGAGTTATTGATGTGCTGATACAGTCCCCACTTGGCAGCCTTGGGGGAGTGGTTCAAGAACCCCCTGCAGACACCAAACTCTGTAAATGCTCAAGTTCCATATATAATATTTGTATACAGCCTACACAGTCTTCCCAGATCATTTATAATTCCTAATTCAATGAAAATGCCATTGAAATAACTGCTTACTATATTGCTAGGAAGCAATGACAAGAAAAAAAGTGTTACAATCATTACAGGCCAAACTACACAGTATGCAATTCTCATAGTTGGTTGAAGTATAAATACAGAGGATTAGTTTTAATATTTTCCTGTATCTTTTCTATACAGAAAACAGTATATTTTCTTAAGGTAAAGGGGAAAAATGATTCATTGACACAAAGAAGCCTATTAATGCAGAGCCTTTGAAGGAAAATTCAAGGAAACCAAATTCATTTAAGTGTTTCTGGAGTACCAATGCATATTTTTCTTTCAATTTAACCTTATAGTAAAACAAAATAAGCCATATAAACTGTTAAGAAAGTTTATAATTAGGGAATAATTGAGTTCAAATCAATGGCATATTCTGAAATGTTCTGCAATGAGAATAAATTAATTTAAACTCAAAGCATAGTTTCCCTAAAAATAAATCAAGGTGTTGTCCAATAATGCATCATAAATCATTAGAGTCTTCCACCTCTTACCTAACTTAGCATCTGCTAAATATATATGATTTTTGTTCCATTCTATGGGAAGAGAAATATATGCAGCAAGTACTGCATTTTTTACTAAGGTTAGGAAAAACTCTTAGGTCTTGGCAATCCTGTAATAGCATATCTGGGCAGAAAGAGTTTTAACACCTACACTGAAAATGATCCTGTTTTACCTCCAAGGACAAAATCTGGCTCTGAAAGGCCTCTTTCTGAGCTTTGCCAAGGCCAGGATCATGAGACTATCAGCACAAGGAGGACTAAGTCACTGCATTGTACTGAATTCTTATCCCAACAAAGTGTCTGCAGACTAACAAATGTTACAACCACGTTGGAATTACAGGCTGTAAAAAAATACTGCAGTATGAATTATTTGTCAAGAAATAAAAGATGCATTGTAATTTGCCAAGAAACAACAATCTAATGTGCTTCCTTTTTTTTTTTAAAGAAAGTGCTTGCTTGCAAAATATTTGGAAAGTAAATTATCTATTACTATAGCTTGCTTGCTAATTGTCAGTAATAATCCCTTTCAATTACTATGGTGAAGTAGGTCAGCCAATTTTTAGTGCTTATGAAACTTGCAATTTAGAGCAAGGCAGCATATCAGCAAGTTAGATTTTAATATGATTGAACAAATAGGTTTCCTTTCTGTCTGCTTAACCCTAAACATGATTCTAGAACTGCTTTAATATCTAAAAGTGATTATGCTTAATTTTATTCGTATTATTCTTATAGTTATTTGTAGTGATGATAGTCTAGTCCTAAACTTTTTTTACTTAATTTTAATATTTCAATTAGTATATTTTACTTTTTAGAGCAGTTTCACTTCTGTTGAAAGATTAAATAGTTCTCAGTTCCTTCATATACAATTTCCCTCACTCACAAACATTTTTATTTACCTAACACTTATTTGAATGTTTAATATTTTGAGGTACTCTGGGCATCTGAGACTACTTTTATACATTTTTAATAAAGCAACTACCCTTCTACTGTATTTTTCTCTAATGTTTCTGGTATCTTGTCCACTTACGCAGTTCATCTTTTATAGCCATTGAGGAACTTAAGACTGGACATTTTGATAATGACCCTAGCAACAATAGAGAAGGTAGATTGGGGCAGATATAGGTCAGAGGAAGGAAAATCAATAGGGCAGAACTGATAAGGGTCTAAGGTGATGATATGTAGTTTGGAAAGGAAAAGAGGTTTGAGAGTTTGGAGGTAAACGACACGTGATCTAGTAATGAGTTAGATGCCTGTGTGAGGAAGTCCCAGATTTCTGGCTTGGGCTACTGGTGCAGCCATTAACAGATGGGAAAATTTGAGAAAGATGAATTTGAGGAGGTAAAAAATGTTGACTTGGCATACTTAAGGGACCTTCAAGTGACGACATCCACTTTTGGATTAAAATAGACACAGAGTTTTGGAAAGATCTCAGGACCAGTTTAAAGTTGTGTGGATTGTGCTTGCTTTGGCAGTACACATACTAAAGCTGTGTGAGTCATCAGTGGATGTTGAAAAGCAGAGATATGACTGGATATGGAACAGACCAAGGGAGCACTTGAAAAGAAGACCAGCTTGACTATCAACAAATATGAGTCGTGCTGGGATTAGGAAACAGTTTAGGAGTGAAAGAATTGGATATTAGAATTGGGCATTCTCATTTTAGTCTATGTTTTATCCCCAACTGAATGAATTTGAATAAATTATCCCCCCCCTCTGTCCCCCTTTCTTAATTCCTCTTATTCAAAAGTGACAATGAGACTTTCCTGAAGGGTCAGTGTAAGCTATGATAAATTAATGTGTGAAAAATACTCCGAGCAGGTAAATATAAGACATTAGGTATCTTCTAAGGTTTTCTGCTTTGGAAGATTGGACTGGGAAGGCAGAGAGAAAAACAGGTAGGACAGCCCTGGAGGAAGTACTCACTGACTGGAGGGTAAAACAACCAGCAGCTCCTCTTTCATCTTAACCTTTATTCTGTCAAGAATAGCTATGGTTTGCATTGTGTCTCCTCCAAAAAGATATATTGAAGTCCTAATCCCAAACACTTCAGAATGTGACCTCATTTAGAAAAAAGCATTGTTGTCCATATACTTACCTAGGATGGGCTCAACTGGAGAAAGGTGGACACCTGCTCCAACATGGCTGGTGTCCTCATAGGAAGGCTAAGTGAATACACAGAAGCTTTGGGAGAAGGTCATGTGTAGATGGAAGCAGAGACTGTCGGTACTCATCTACAAGCCAAGTAATGTCAAAGAATGACAGAAAATCACTAGAAGCTGGGGAGAAGCAAGAAGTGATCTCTTGTTTGCATTTCAGTGGGAACAAGGCCTTGACTGCAGATTGCTAGCCTTCAAAACTGTGCAATAAGAATTTATATTGTTTTAAGCTTCTCAGACTGGTACTTTCTTACTTAAGCCTGAGGAAAATTATGTAGAACTAATTATGTTACGTTTAGAAAAGCTCTTAATAGAGCCCATGATCTATTTCAAAGTAGATAAATACAAGATTCTAAAACATACCAATAATTGTAACAGGGTTTTTTTTCTTCCAAAAATTTTATACAGGTATTGTATATGCAAGTAAGTAAAATCACTTTTACAAACACAAGAAGCCACTTATTTCAGACATTGAAACACAGAGTCAGTTATTATGCAAATGATTGGCCTCAGTCTGTTGAATCACTAGAGATTAGAATGTGTGGCCCAAATATGTTTCTAAAATCCAGAGATGTGAGATGACTATGTCCTGGGTTCCATTTCTGCCAATACAGGGCTTAGAGTTCATTAAGCAATACAGCTTCTCTTCATTAGGCAATACAGCTTTTCACTACTGCTAGAACAAGGCAGAGAACACCACCAATTTGTACAAGATGTATCAAAGATTACTGTCAAGGACTTTAAAAATGTGTTTCAGTCTGGGCCCTGCCACCGTTGTAGGTTTCAGGTAAGTACTTGAGTGGATGTGTGTAAATTTTTGTCTGTTCATCATCTTTTCCTTTCAAGGATTGCCTGTCTTCAAATGGGCCTATTTCTCTTACCTGAGGATCAGACATGTAGCTCGTGTAAGTTCATGTCTCTAACTCAGCTAATTTAAATGGTTTGGCAAATGCTACATGGACAACAAAGTAGAATATTTGTCTTCAGTACTGTGAGCACTGAAGGCCAGTGTGTCAGGCAGCTGACTTGTTTCACAGGAGCAGGTCTACTTGAGAATGAAACCAGTGCAGAGCACAGCAATGGAGAGCTGTACCCAAAATCTTACCATTCATGCACTTGGATTTTGTAATTATGAAAACTTAAGATTCATCCTCTTTCCCCTTTTATTCCCTTCATCTGGTTTGAGATGAGTTTTATAATTACTTAACTTGTCTAGTTTTCAGTTTCCTGATCTATAAATTAAGGGATTATCCCTGAACTCTGCCCACCAGTAAGAGTAAAAGAAAATCTCTAGAATTGAATGTATAAGAAACATATAGTGCAGCACAGTGCCTGCCTGGCAAGTGTGAGGTCCTGAGCTCGACCCCCAGTACAAAAGAAAAAAGAAAAAGGAAATATACGGACTAGTGTCATAATCACCCTGGCCTAATACAGAGTTACCAGCTGAGGCTAACCTAGACCAGCCCAGTCCCAGCTAACCTGCCAACACATGAGCAATAATAATTTTAAAAATAATAATCATAAATTAAATGATTAGATGTTCAAGGCATTAAAATTTAGTTAAATTTACCTATGTCTCAGAATAGAACACTAACAGCTGATATTTTCCCATCACATCTCCACAAACTCAATTTTTTAATTTTCATCTCTTGTCTTAAACCTAATATTGTTACTGTTTTGTTTCTAAATTTCTCTCATTCTATCTAGCAAATGACAAAAAGGTGCACTTATTATGCACTAATGGAAATTAAATAGGTCTAAATATCAGTTTGAGCCCTGGAGTTTTAGAGCTAGAGTATAACTCAGAAATTATCTAGTTCAGTTTCCTCCTTTTACCAATGAGAATCCTAAGGTCCAGAGAGCTTTCCTGACCTATCAAAGATCTCTCAGCTGATTAAGGTCAGATGAGACAAAACCCCAAGCCTTTTAATTCCTACTTCATCAATCCTTCTATTACAACAAATCTCTCCTGGTGTTTACCAAATTTGGGAGGACTCAAAGCTAATACTCCCTGCTGACATCACTGTTTCTAATTTTTCTAAGTATATTAGGGGCTTTTGAAAGCTGTGAGCTTGAATATCAAAGTTTCTTCTTGTCCAAAAATTGAACAACAAATGGTAGGAGCCAGTAAGTTTGATTCCTTATAATTAGGCTATTTTATATTTTGTAAGTTTTCTATTCCATAAGAGTACAAATGTCTCTGCCATTCAAAAAAGAAAAAAAAAGCACAGAGTTAAGTTGCCACTCCATCTCCGCCTTTTATGACAGCAATTTTTTAAAGGTTGAGCAGAGTTACCCCCACACCTGTTTCTTTTAAACTGAAAGGGACTGAGCTGCACTCTGTAGGGAAATCACAAAGACAACTGGAGATCTTGTCAATTTACAGCCAAGCTTGGCTGGAGAAAAGTGGATAGCTGATTTGAGAAGATAGGAAATAAGTACATTTACCTGAAGATGAGCATGGCCTAGCTGAAGAGACCAGAGATAATGAGGAAGGCTTCCTTTGGTTTGGTGGGGAAATTCATGATTCTGTAACATCAATCAAGACAGTTTTATCTGATTGCTAAGTTTCAAGAAAAGCAGTGAACATTTAAAATAGCTATACAGAAAGAAAAAAAGGAGACAGAGGAAGGTACATTCTCTGTCATGTAAAATTGAAGACTAAAGACATACTGGATGATATAGAATTAATACCAAATTTTAATGCTATCACACTGAAATAGTGAAATTAGGTTAATTATACAAGAACAAAGGTTCTCCCTTTAGATTTCCAAGCCTCACCTACAAAGGATTATGATCTCAGTTCAATGCACACAGAAGAGAAAGAATGCATTGGTGTGAAAGGGATGGAATAGCAAAATCAAATTCTTTAAAAATGAATTTCTAAAAGTCTTTTGGAGAATAATGACACACTGTAGTTCTTCTAGATGTTCAATAAATGTAGATGAACATAACTTGCAGCATGCTTATTAGCTTGTAGTACTTCATTTCATTTACCTATATAGATGTAAGCAGTGCATCCTTATACAGTAGGCAGGACACAAATACACATATACATAAAATATGCACAACAGCCCATATTAACTTTAATAATCTGCCTCTCTTGTGGGCAGCTATTAATCTGCCTAATTAGCTCATGATTACTGCATATAGGAAGCAATGCAATTTTAGAGAGTGTGAGAGAATATGGAAATAGAAAGTCAGTTAGGATCATGGTACAGTGGAACGATGCTTGGAATCAGAAGGGAGGTTCAGAAAGAAAGTAGAGCAATGTCTCCATGTCAGGTTATACAAGCAAAAAAGAGACTCCTCCTCCTCAATTAATTTCACTTAAATATTTTTATAATACCGATTATGTGTAAGGGGTATGCTGAAGTATTAATCATCTCTATATTTACAGTCCTGACTCTATGATTAGGCATATAAAATGTATATACCTGAAATATTAAAATATGCAATGAATAGCAATGACAGATGACAGTCCTGGTGTGAAGGGTCATAAGTGGTTGGAGATTAATGATGTGATTTCAAGGCAGGCATGGAGAATGAAGCTGAAATAAGGATTCAGTTAGAGGTGAGTCTAGAGTTCAGGCTGTAAGGATGATGGGATGCAGGTAAAAAGGCCTGGGAAGAAATTCTCAGTGAGGGAAAAGAGATGAGTGAAATGTGAAGATGAGGAAATCCTGGAAACATGGGCAAGGGCAGAGAGGAGACAACCACTGACACTGGACAGCAAATTTTTGAAACAGGTATGTATGAGAAAGAGGAAAGAGTGAAAGACTATTGTCTGGGTAACACATGGAGGACCTATTTTAAATAACATGAATCTGATTTATTTTAGTGAGATTGACTAGATTCTAATTATTGAACCCACTTCTTTCCCTACATATGGGTGTTCTGTAGTGTGTCTGTAATCCAAGAAGTTCTCCAGTTATTTAGACAGCTACTGACCAAATAGCTGTGTAGACACTGAGAGGACCCCCAGGGTCAGGTACATAGTCCCCTGCAAACAATGTCATTTCATTTAATACCTCATAGCTGGATTGTGCTGTTTTAAATATATCCTAGTGGCCACAGCTAATATTTCTAAATACTGAGAAAAAGCTTGCATATACCTCTGAGTCATCTGGTACTCACCTCACATTTCATTTTAGATCAGCAAGGAGATCTTCCTGCTCTTTTTGTTCCTCTTTTTATTCTTGCCTATTTTATATAATGTCATTAAAAAAACAGTAAGTCAATTCAAGATTCTTTCACAAATGGTAAGGTTGACCTACTTTAGAAAGCCTAATTCTATAAACATTACCAATAAAAACATCTTACCACTTCTCCCCAAATTTCATTCTCTGTTCAGTCTTCCACGGAAATAACAATATGTCCTTCAGTCCTTAACTTCCAGTTTTCTAGTCACCTGCTTTCACATTCACCGAAGGAACAAATAGGTTTTTATTCCTTCCTGTGGCTTATTTTTATGGAATTTGTATAATATTACATTTTATGAGGATGTTCTAGATGTTGAAGATTCTCTCAAATATGCAACACTGACAAGAAATTTTCACAATGAATACTTGGTAAAGTGATAGTGGCATCTTAAGCAAATAATCTGCTAAATTAATAAACCTCATAAATTACAAAATCCCTGAATACCAACTACTGAAATACAATCACTCTCTGACCTGAACCTATTAAATGAAGAAGTCTGCTGTGCATAATTTACAACAGTGCTATGAATGAAAAATAGCTCTTTAAAAGGGAGATAAAATATAAAAATGGTCTTGCTGTAGAACAGAATTACTGATTATTTCAGCTCTTATTTATTTTAGTACTGGTTTATTGGTCACCTCTTAATTTTTATCTTTATCATTGTTTTGCTCTCGATTATTCAATAATCTACAATCAAGCCAATATTACATTTTAAAGGTTGCATGTTAAGAGTAATGTGAAAAAAGCGGTATTTACATTTATATTGTACATACGAATAATATTTTTTTTAAATCTATAAAGTATAATAGTACATGTGTGATTGAAAATTATGAAAAGTAAATTGCAAAAAAATTATTTTAGTAATTACCTATTATTTTGTTTTGAAATTTTGTGTCATTGTTTTTATTCTTGTTTTTAAAATAAAATATTATTTTAGTAAAAGACATATCACTATTAATTCATCTCAAAATTCTCCCTCTCAAAATACTGCTTCTTGCTTCAAACACACTTGTCACATCATTCTTGCTATGTTCTGAAGCAGTTCTGGAAGTCTTCTTTCCTGAATGTTTTTAGGTGCACTGACCTGGCTGCCTTGATATCCTAAATAGATCAAACCATTTCTCTTTCATAACCACTTTGATTTTGGGGAAGAACCAGAAGTTTCACAGTGCAGATCTGGTGAATAAGGTGGTTGAGGACACACCATAGTGTTTTTATTTGACATAAATTCCATAAAAATTTTGAATTGATTCAAGGCAGTCATGTACCCTTGACAAGACATTCATAAAAGAAGACTTGCAGAACTGCTTTAGAAAGTCGTAAAAATGATGGGATAAGTGTGTTTGAAGCAATGAGGAGTATTCTGAAGTGAAGCAATGAGGAGTATTCTGAAGGGAATGTCTTTCACTGCAGCAAGTTTTTTCATTTTTAGTTTAAACATTCACCACACATTTTGATCACATATCATACATATCTATCTATTGGTAATACTACCAATGTAATTAGTTATCTTTAAAGAAATCAAGCTGGGGATATAGCTCAGTGGCATGAGTACCTGCGCAAAGTCCTGTGTTTGATTCCCAGTACCAAAAAAAAAAAAAAAAGCGATGTTAAAGGCATTAAACTAGTGATTCTAAGGATAGGGAAATTAAGGGATGTCGTTTAATAGACATGAAGCTTCAAATATGTTAAATAAATAAGTTCTAGAGATCTGCTCTATAACAAATTGCCTGTGGCTTCAATATGATATTGTGTACTTCAGAATCTTTTAAGAAGGGAGATCTCAATGTTTCTACTCTGGGGGAGGGGTATGAGAAAACCTGAGAGGTGTGGGATGTGGTTACGATAGCCTGGTGTTTGTATATCCCAACCCATCAATTTGTACACATTAAATATGTATACATCTTTGTATATCAATAATACTTTAATAATGCTGTTAAAAATAAAAATTAAATTAATCAATAGTTCTTACATGAAAATACTTTTGCTCTCCCCCATCCTACAGAAGCATTGGTAATGTATGGAGATATTTTGTTAGTCAAAATTAGCCACTGAGCTAAACTCCCAGCCCTTGTTTGTCAAAATTAGAACAAGTGGTGGTAGTGGTATCTAGTGGGTAGAAGACAGTACTCACACTGCCACACACTCTACAATACATACCCATCTGAGTAAACAATTATTCAGCCACATTGGCAATAATGTTACTGTTGAGAAAGTCTAAATTAAAATTAAAAAAATCGGCCCATGTTTCTGGGAATTTGGAAGGAAAGGGACCTTCTAAGCACAATCTCTTGGCAAATTTCCAAATTAGGAATTTTACTCCCAAACAGGCTATCTTGGGTCAGCCAAAATGAATTTACAATTCACCTTCCTAAACCCACTCTGGAATTTTGAGTAAAAAGTTTAGCAGCAGCCATTTGTTCAAAGATGACATGAGGGACTTCAACAGATTCTCTTCCAAGGAGATATAACACAAGCCATGAGTAAAAGCTGGGTAGAATGTTGGTTTCTGAATATATCATATAAGAAACATTTTGGACTCAGATGGACTGAAAGAAACACAGAGAAGAAAAAATCTTATGTCTGGCCTGTCATGCTATTAATTAAATCATATTTAAAATTCTAACCTGTATATTATATTGTTTTAGGGCTTTGAGGGTGAACACTTGCTGGGATTGAGTTATTAAAAGAGAAAGTGAAAAAGTGGCCTTTAATAAGAGCAGTCATATATTTGTATTGCTAGGTCCAAGTATACAAATCATGAATGGAATACGCAGAATTTCTTCAATTTTTTTATGAACTAAGATCAATATAACTTTGGAGGACTTTCAGAAAGATCTTAAGAAAAGCAAAATGCCTATCAGAGTTCTCTATTTTTTTAAACACTAAGACTTTTATTCCTTTTGTAATTATTAGTCACCAAGTCTTTTAGTGCTACATATTTATTTAAGGTTCTTTTTCTCATAGTTTCCATGCATCTCTATAGTTTGAGATAGCAATATACGGTATGTTTAAATTATGTGAATTTACCATGTCAGAGAAAGAGTATATTAAACTGAGAATTATTTTAAAAGGATTATCAGAGTCAGCTTGTGCTATTAAGTGACCTTCACATTTGTAATGTTATCATTTTCACTGAGTCTTGAAATTGGTACAGTCAGGTTCTAGTGTATTTAGCTGAGAGATGCTAATATGCTGGTTTTCGAACATTTTTATTTACAAAACCAAAGCAGATTTTTAAAAAGCCTAGACTGCAAAATAGACATTGAAACTGAGGAAGAGAATCAGTTCAAGAAACACAGCAAGAAAAGACACAAGGAGCTTCTTTCTGAACACCTAAGAGTATTGTACTGTAGGTTTGAGTCCTTGCTCTTCCATCGCTCAGAGGCAATAATCATGGATATATAATCCTTATCCTCTAGATCTTCATTTTCTTACTTAGAAAGTGGAGATATTTATACCTACTTCATGGATCTTTGTAACAATTAGGTGAAGTAATTTATGTAAAGTAGTATTAATGATGTTCATTAATTTCACTCCCTTTTCATTTTCTGTTCTGCTAATCTTGCCTACATAATATACCATTTCGTATGCTTAAGTGCTAGTCAACTGTCTTATAAATTCACTGAGAACAGAGAAGGTGCCTGGCACTTATTTAGTCAGCCTTTTTGTACAGTGCTCTAAAGATCAAAATATAGTAGATCCCCAATTACGGAAAGCAGCCAGTGCTCAACTGCAATGAAAGAGAAAAGTACCACCATTTGTCTTTGTGTTAGTTAATGTCATTTCTGTTATGAAGAGCCTCTTGTTTGTCTGTAGTCTTTGGTTTTTTGTAATAACCAGCAGTCAAAATGCTTAGCTATATCAAAAGAACAAGAAAGGCTGGGTGTGGTGTAACATGCCTGTAATCCTAAAACCCTGAGAGGCTGAGGCAGGAGGATAGTAAATTCAATCCCAACTTTGCAATTTAGTTATTTAGCTAGATTATGTCTCAAATAATAAATGAATAAGTAAATTACTAAATAAATAAAATTTTTAAAAGATTAAGAGTATTCTAAATGGAAATTCTAATTTGCTCTGAAGCTTTCATTGCACTAGATAGTGGTTCTTAAAGTTAGAAATACAAAATTTCCGATTCTATCTTGACATCAAATATCTGACATCTGGTCTCACAAGTCTTCCAGGTAATTCTGATCTACTCAAACACTTGAAAATGTCAGGCTAAACCGATGTTCTTGC
This sequence comes from Dasyprocta punctata, assembly GCA_004363535.1. Lineage (NCBI taxonomy): Eukaryota > Metazoa > Chordata > Mammalia > Rodentia > Dasyproctidae > Dasyprocta > Dasyprocta punctata. The sequence continues at coordinate 5,864 of RJWM01032160.1, read as the reverse complement.
TTCTCCTTTCTAGTTAGCCAGGCTCTGAGTAGTATCAATGATATTCTCATAGCTTATCAAATGTAGACAATGGAGTAACAATACCTAAGTGCATCAATGTAGAGTTACATGATAAAATTAGAACATAATTTCTCAAAGTGTAGTAATGGTAATTCATAGGCTGTTAATATTTGATATGTTTAAAAAATAAAGGAATTAATTTAGGCAGATAAGTTTAGGGTTAAATAGGATTTCTCCCCTGAGAAATTCTCAATTTTTCCATAGACTAGAAAACATTCTAAATTTTCACAGTTTTCCCAAACTTATTTGAAATCACCTTTCTTTTCAAATAAAAATATTTTTGTTGATACAAATACCTTTTTTGTGTTTGAGAGTCCTACATCTGGCCTTTTTAAAAATGACATTGTTAAGTGTTTGATATTACATTGTGGTCGCATGAACCCCTTCAAAATTATTAATCCAATGGTTCTCTACTGGAACAATTCTGTTTCAAGGGAATATTTGATAATGTTTGGAGAGGTCTTTGCTTGCCATAATTGGGAGGGGTGTGTCTGACACTGGCAAATAGTGAGTTGAGACCAGAGATGCTTGTTAAGCATCCTACAATACACAGAAGCGCTTCCACAAAAAAGAATTATTCAACAGAAATGCAATGGTATTGAGGTTGAGAAATTTTTTGTTAGTAAAATTAAATATTTAGAGAGTATCTATATTTACACACTGACTGACAATAGACTTGTCTTCTTCATCATCATATTCTAATTTTACCATATTGCATAACCCAAAGGGGCACTCAATGAAAGCATACTGAATGAATGAGTTTATAGAAATAGTGATTGGGGAAAACATGGTTACCATGAATGAAATAACAGAAAACCTTGTAAGCCAATGTAAAAACCCACATTACCTACATTATCAAGTGATATTCACATCCATATAAACCTGGTGTAGGAGGGAAGATTGCAAGTGTCCCTGAGTGGTCATAGCAGAGAGCAGCCCAGTCAGGCTAACATGACATAGTGCACAGAGGGCAGGTCAGAGTCAGGTGCCATCACATATAGGTCAGTCCCTCTGATATTTACTCATGTGATTCTACATTAAAGTCCTCTCCTCCTTCAATCCTGTCCATGTCCTATCACAGCCACGTAGCAAGTGACAGAAATTATCAACTGGTGGCATAAAAGTCATAAGGTTTTATTTACCACCCCCAGAAGTTTGTGTGGTTACTTTTAAGAGTATTTTTCTTTTAAATTATTTTAATTTTTAGCAAGTAATTCAAATAAAGTTCTAAATTTTCCTTAACACCACCCTAACCTATGCTGCAATTTTTTTTATTTTAAACAAAAGGAAAATAAGAAATCAAAACATAACAATTTCATACCAGCCAACAAAGCAGCAACAATCATCAGCATATTGGATATTCCTGAAAATTATTTAAGATAAAAAATATAGACATGAAACATTATCTAATAAATTATTAGCACAATTATTTTCAAATGAACATTTCACATTAAAAATAAAATCTGAAGGTGACCCTGAGAAAATTACATTTCACTCAAAATTCTTTTTCTCTGACTGTCACAACTAATTTTTTATATACATAGAGTTTGTTTCAAATGACATGATACTCTACCTCGAAGATCCCAAAAACTCCACCAAGAGACCCCCAGATTCAATAAGCAGACCTAGAAATGCAGCTGGCCACAAAATCAACACTCAAAAATCAACAGCATTCCTGTACATGAACAACAATCTCACTGAGAGAGAAACCAGGGAAACAACACCCCCTACAATAGCAATTTCCCTCTTAAGGCTGCTTTCATTGTGTCCCACAAGTTCCGATATGTTATATTGTCCTTGTCATTCAACTGTAGAAACTATCTAATTTCTTCTTTAATTTCATCTGTGATCCACTGATTGTTCAGAAGTGTGCTATTTAATTTCCATGTGTTAACGAAGTTCTTGTGGTTTCCTTTAACATGGATTTCCAATTTCATTGCACTATGGTCTGATAATATGCATGGGATAATTTTAATTCCTTTACATTTACTCACACATGTTCTATGAACCAGTATATGGTCTGTTTTGGAGAAGGTCCTATGTGCAACTGAAAAGAATGTGTATTCTGCTGTTGTAGGGTGGAAGATTCTATAAACATCTACTAAGTCCATTTACTCAAAGGCTTAATTTAATTCTTATATATCATTGTTGATTTTTTGTCTAGTTGACCTGTCTTTTTGTGACAGCGGGGTATTGAGGTCTCCCAATACAATTGTATTAAAGCTTATTTGATTTTTCATGTCCATTAATAATTATTTTATATAACTGGGTGGACTAGTATTTGTTGCATATATGTTTATGATTGTTATCTCTTCCTCTTGGATTGTTCCCTTTACCAATATACAGTGACCTTCTTTGTCTCTCTTAATCAATCTTGGCTTAAAATTAACTTTAATTTTTTCTTTTCACTCTCTGTGGGGCTCGATTCAAACTTCAGGCTGTTCCTGGGTCCAAGGAACCCATCTCCCTCCTTTTGTCTTCCTCAAGATGGTGTATTCCCACTTCTAGACGGTGTCTCTCAGAGAGGCTGTTTTCCCTGCATCCTACTACTCTGCCATCTTCCTGGAAGATGTGCTCCAATTTTTGAAACCTTGTTTTAAAAAACTGAATTTGAATGCCTTTAGGGGGACTCTTTCAAGTTCACATTTTCCTCCTACTGTGTCACTCCCAGTCTTCCTGAAATCTGTGTGTCACCTGGGCTCTGCATTCATTTGTCATTTGAGCTCTGTACTTGGAACCCTGAGACACTCTTTTTGGAATAAGGATAGCTGAGAAGCACACTGATCTTTAACTTTGTTCTTCTTTAGCACTTACTTTTGCTGCATAAAAATTTCTGTGAGAATTAAAGCAACTAGCATCAGTAAAACTACTAGGCAAGCCATGATTTCCTGTGTAGAAGATGCCCTAAGCAGAAAGCATATATTTCACAGAAGCATACAAAATCTCTCCCATGTCTGCAATTGATCTGTGAAAATAAAGGTTAGAATCTTATCATAAATAATAAATTTTGTTATTGGTGCTAACATAAATGTGAAACACTTAGAAACTTCCCAGACAAAAGTGGTACACAATTCTAGTTATCATTACTGGTGGTTTAGATAAAAATACTAATAATTAATCCCTATTTTTAAACTTCACTTTCTTTTTTAAAAAATCAAGTTTATCAGTACATTTTGCGTATACACTATGATCACATTCATCATAGGAAATATGTACCTGTACAAAATATATCTTGATTCATTTTTCCCCTCATTCCCCTATACTCCCTTCAACCCCTCTTCCCTTTCCTATTTACAAAAGCTCTGTTTCCATTTTTTCCTTTTTTTCTCATTTTTTTCTTTTCCCTTCCTTCCTATTTTTATATAAAACATTTTGAGTTACTTTCCATGAATCATGTGTATCCTATATCTGTAGGTACTTCCTAACACCTTGCAAAACATTAAACAAAAGTGAGATGATATTATTTCCAGTCTTTTAAAACCTAGCTAGTAACTCTTCATAAAACTTTGGCCATCCCAACTTTAAACTCTTACTTTGAGTTTCCAAAATGATTATGTCTCCCTAGTTTTTCATTATTATATGTGTTCATTGCCTTGTATCACATCTGTTGTTGTCACACTGTTATTTAAATATTCGTGGAATTGAGATTCTACTCATTAATTGTTCCTGTGTTTATCTCATCTCTCCTAAACTAGATTATAGGTTCCATTATGTCAGAGGCCATGTTCTCCAGTGTACTTTACAATAGGCTACATACATTGTAGATACCCAGTAAATGTCTTTGATTTCATTTGACAAGAATGTTATATCCTAGAAGTGTCACAAGAATGTATCTTTTAAAACTGCTCATCTGTAACATTGTCTTTTCTGGAATGTTACCAGAGAATAGCTTTGAAGAGAGGTTATGGTATGTTTTTTTCTTACTTTTTCCTCAGAATGAAAACCCTTGTTTTTCTACCCTGGCAAAGTAGGACGATTTGAATCTTTCTAATGCAAGTTCCAATATAAGCTGTTCTTTGTATTGAAGGTCATTTGCTTGAATCTAAAAGTATCTGTTGGCAATAATTATTGAAGTGGCATATTTTTAATCTTTAAAAAGATAGCCCTATGTTTAAAATTAATTTTCTTATTTGTCTATGGTTGCAATTTAAAACATTTTCCTTATATGCTCTATAAAATGTTAATAGCTACATATAGAGTGACTTTACGACTGTAGTGTCATTTTTCTCAGCTTGATCAGCTCTTTTGAATGGCATCATTATGATCAAAGTTGTTTACAGTAATAAAATATGAATAGTTACGATAAAAAAGTAGGCACTGTTACAATTAAACAGTATCTGGCATTTTAGAATGTGATAACCACTCATAATGCTGCTGTAGGATAAGCAAGTTTACAATATAAACATAATCATAAGAATGACCTAAACAAGTCTTTGAGGCACAAAAGAAATACAAATTGGAAGAAGAGGATGCCGTGGAGTTAGGAACAGAGAATATTCAAAACACCTGGATTCTTTCAAAGAAATTGTGAGAAATTTATTAACATTTTCTTTATACTGACACTCTTTATCTGGTATTCCTGCAAGAAACAAGCAAATTTTAAAATTAAGACAACATGCCAAATGTCTCAATAAAATTTAGGTCTTAACATTTTGTTTGATAAGGTATACAGCAAAAATTAGCATATTAATATTTGTAGGGTGTTTATTCAATTATATTACTACACCATTGGAAGACATAACAGCTAGGACATATAAAATAGCTCTATAAATCTTTCCACCATGAATTCACACTTCTCTAAAAGCAATAAATTTTTTTCTACCAGGTACTGATTTTCAAGTTTCTATTCCTTTCATTTGTGTGAAGATTAACTTACTTCTGGGTGACATACACATTCAGTGTGATTAACATTAGAGGGAAGTAAGAGAAATTTGATAAAATTCTACTCAATGTTGCTACATACTATGAACTTCTGAAATAAGATTTAGAGGAGGCAAGAGATGGTGGACTATTTCATTTGGAGATAAAAAGGACTGGTATCAGGAATTTTATAAAACAGCCATCTTCATAAGGTTTAAAGTAAGTAATGCTTACAGAAACAGTTGAATACAGTGACTACATTTACTCCTTTATTGCAGAAGGAAAATAAGCAATGTTTGATGTGATTCCTGATATATAAATTAGGAACTGGTGTACAAATAAATAAAAGGATTGTTAAATTTTTTTATTTAAGCATGCTGCATGCATGCCAATGCTACTAAAATGTACCTCAAGATATGTGATCCCTTTACTAATTTTTTTTTTGTACCAGGGATCAAACTCACAACCTTGCACCTGCCAGGCAGATGCTTACACCACTGAACTAAATCCCCAGCCCTGTTTTTTGAGACAGGATTTCACTGTGTAGTTCAGACTGGCCTTGAACTCACTTTGTACCCCAGAGTGGTCTCAAACTCACAGTGATCCTCCTTCCTCAGCCTCCCTAGTGCTGGGCTTAAAGGCATGCGCCACCACGCCTGTCTAATTCATTATTTTTTCATGTGTGAATAATAGAAGTATTTTCTCTTGCCAGAGTAGTTTTATTTTCCTAATGAACAGCATCCACGCTTCCCAGAAGCTCCTTTAAGGTTTTCCGACTTTGACTCACTTGAACAATTTAATGGGTCTTTGGTCCTGTAAACTCACCTTGTAGTCTATTCATGGCTCCTCAAAAACTTGTTGAATATTTGTGTCTTCATTAAATGTTAAACAGATTTACAAGCACACACACAATCATACATACATACACCTTGTTACGGTTTATA
>RJWM01032159.1:0-21715 GCA_004363535.1 Dasyprocta punctata | reverse complement strand
CGTTTTGTTTTTGGTTCAATCCTACTACATCTGTTGGAATGGTCAGCTAATTTGAAGATAGCAAGGTATGTTATAGTAGCTATTGTACTCATATTATTGGTCTTCGAAGTTCTGTACCACTCCTACTGCTTTGTTTTGATTGACTTCATTTGTTACATTCTGTTATATTTTACTATCTTTAAAATAAAATTAAAAAAAATAAAAATAAAAAAAAATAAAACTTTCCAAAATTTAAAACTCCAGGTCTGTGGCTCACTTAGTGACGTTTTTCAAAATTTACAGAGGAAATAACACCAGTTCCACAAAATACATTCCAGAAAATTGAAAACAAAGAAAATTTCCCAAGAAATTCTATGATACTTGAATTACCTTGAAAAGAAAACCAAGTGAAAGCAGTGCAGAAAAAGGTAAAGAAATAAAACTATAGACTCATGTGTTTCATAAATATGGACATAATATATCTTCAAAAAGTTCAGCAAGTTGAATTCAGTAATATACAAAAAAGAATAGAACACCATGACCAAGTGAAATTCATTTTCAAAATTCAGGGCTAGATTAATACTCAGAAACAAATTAATGTAATCCACCATACAAACAGTTCAAAGTTGAAAAAAATCACATAATCAACTGATGCAGAAAGAACATCTGAAAAATGCAAAACTCATTCATGACAAAATAAATTTTCAGAAAATAGGATTAAGGGGAAAATTTTTTTACAACCATATTAGAGTCAGACCTTGATATTTGTGAGAAGTGAATTTCAGGAACCTCAAGTAAACCAAAATCTACACGTGCATAAGTTCCTTATATAAAATGGAAAAGTATTTGTTTAGAACCTCCACATATCTTCCTATACATTTTGAATAATCTCTGGATTACTTATATAATACCTAATACAATGCAAACACTATTCAAATAGTGGTCACTATATTGTTTAAACAATGACAAGAAGCTTTATATGTTCAATACAGATGCATTTTTAAAAAATATTTTTAATGTGCAGTTAGATGAATTTGTGAGTGAAGAGCCCACAACTACAGAGTGCCAACTAGATACATGAATACCTTACAACTAATACCATACTTAATCTTGACAGGCTGAGTATTTGCCACCTAATATCAAGACAACAATGATCTCACTCTGTTATCATTTAACATCTCACTGGAGTTCTTAAAAAAGGCCCATACAATAAGAAAGAAGAGGTAAGTTCTCTGTATTTAGGAAACATGATTAGCCATCTAAATAATCCTAAGGAGCTATGAAAACCTCCACTGAAAAAAAATAATAAGCTGGGCATTGTGGCACATACTTGTGGAGGACTGCCTGGCCAACTTTCCTTGAATAAAGAGCAATTATCTCCCTGTACTGATATGTACAGAGCCAGCTAGGCCATTTCTTTATCCCTTCAGCTGACTTTAAGCAATGTAAATAGAACTGGTTGAGGTACTGATGTGTAATCACTGAAGCTAGGTGACAGTCACTGTTTCCCCAACCCGTGACTTCCAAAAAACCTGGTTGATCTGGGTGGGGTGAAGAACAACCACTCCAAACTGTCAATTAGGATGGAGTCTTGAGATAAGAAGCTATTCCCAGGGCAGAAAAATTTACACATCAGAACTGAAGCACCAACCCCAAAACATTAGATACTACTTCAAGCTGTGTTATACAAATTATCCCTTCTGCATATCTTTCTCTCTACATATTGCAGAGGTAATTCCAGGCCAGCTACTAGTTCAGCTCATGTAATTCCCACCACTCTCACAGTCACTTATTCCTGAGCCACTCCTCTCATGGAGAATTAATAAAACCTAGGTTCAGTCCTGGATAGAGGCCTTTGTTCCAGTTAACCATCACTCCAGTTGGATTTAGGACTCCCTTGGCTCCCCACAATGATAAACATGACTTGGTGTCTTTATTCTCACTGTGGGCTGCACTGGAAGTGGTAGATTGGAATTAACTCACTAGAATTCCAGTAACTTTTCCATAGGTTTACAAACACAAACTTCTCAGACCCTGATGAGGTTGGGGAGGCATTCTCCATACATCCCTGTAATTCTAGAAGTTAGGATGCTGAGGCACAAGACCAGCCTGGGATAACATAGTGAGTTCACAGCTAACCTGAACTTTTCAGCAAGACCATGTCTAAAAAAGTAGAAAGTAATAACTATTGAAGTCCAATCTCAAGTCATGGAAGTGATGACTAAGTGGGGAGCTGAGACTTCCAAACTTAACAGACTATGAAGAAGTACTCCTAACCCCACTGCAAATGTGGTGTCATAAAATGTCAAGAAAGAAACTTGCATTTTATGCACACCAAGCAGCAATATGTACCCCCTTACCACACCATGGAGTCAGTGGAAATCAGTCAGGGTGCCTGGACTCCTCTACCTGTTGACAGTGAAGTTCCCCTCTTCCTCTTCACAGAATAGTATTGGAGGAGATATTGTGGCAAAAGCAAGAAATTCACTCAAGGGAGACTGAGAATTGAGAAACAAGTGAGTTTATTCAAAAAGCCAGTGGACAGCAGGACAGCTGGGCAGCTGAGGCTGCTAACCCTGGGTCTTTGTTTTACATTTCCTTAAACACATTTTCAGTGGGTCACGAGACCTCCTGGTTGCTATGGAGACCACATCATTTTGTTGGAATGTCACAAGACCCCTCTTCAAACATCTGACTTCTTTGTCATTCAGGATGTGGACATAGGTCATCCAGTCATTATGTTCTAAAAGCTGCTTGTCCCTGTCTTTGAGGGTTTTATGGATAACTAGGGAGGGGGCTCTTCTAGAGAAGTAGGACTAAAATTCATCTGAAGTTTAACTACTGGTTAAAATGGAGTCTAAAAAATAGAGGCTCCTTTGTTCTCAGAGGCACCCCCCCACACACACAACCTCCTACCTTCACACCACCACCCCCACTCTACTCACCCACCCCATGTTAGAGGAAGCCAGGTGGGAGTTAGAAATGAGATTCCTACCAATCCCAGACAGTGAGATATCACTGATGGCCTAGAAAGAAATCAAACCTGCCACCCTTTCCCACCAACAACAGAATGAGCCCTCTTCCTCAAGTATCAATGAAGACTGAGTGAGGGAACAAGACTACCTGTAGCTGAAAATAATAACTCAGTGGTCTCTCTTTCCCTCTGAAATATCAAAAGGTATAAATAAGACCCAGAGTATACCAAATTGCAAATGCTTTATAACATTTTAGCCATGTAACAAATTTTTGGTTGAAATTGTGTAGGATAAATTAAATTTAAATTATATTAACCAATATGAGTGTATTTCTGTAAGCATAGTTGTTTTGAAAGGAAGCTTTTAAACCAATAGATAAATAAGACTCAGAGCCTTTTGAATAGTCCCACAATTAAAAATAAATATTAGAGAAATTAAACTCATAGTTTTGAAAACTCCCCAAATGGAATCTCTAGGCCCAGATGGTTATACTGGAAAATTCTACTATCTGAAAATAATTAATGCAAATTCTACACAATACTTTGTGAAAATAGAATAAGAGGGAAAAGTTTCAATTCATTTTATGAAGCTATTATTACAGTAATAGAAAAAGTAGTCAAAAAACTATAGAACAATATTTATCATATGTTTTGGTGCAAAGAATCTTCAAAAAGAAAAACCTAGCAAAATAAATCCAGCAATGCATAAAAAGAATTCTATACTATGACTAATTGAGATTAATTCCAGGGATGCAATCTTGGTTAAATATTCAAAAATAAGTTATGGTATTCTACTGGATTAGCAGGTTAAAGACAAAAGTTATATGATCTTATCAATAGACGAAGAAATGCATTTGATGAGTTTTAGCAATGAATTATTTGTTTTAACAATGACTTACGATTTTTAACAATGAGTTTATTGTTAAAACTCAAGAAAATGAAAATACAATTTCCTTAACTTTATATAGAACATCTACAAAAAACCAAATAGGTAGCATTATACTTAATTGTGCAGGAATTAATGCTTTTTCTCCTATAGCTAGAAACAAAGTAATGATGTCTATACTCACTGGTCATATTTAGCAAAGTAATGGAGGTTTTAGCCAGTGCAATATAACAAGATGACAAAATAAAAGGCATACAAGTCAGAAATACACACACACACACACACACACACACACAGACATACACACAACCCTCCAGTACAAAATGAGTGGTTTAAGGTCACAGGATAAAATATAACACACAAAACTCAGTTGAATATCTATATGATAACAGAAAAGCATGCAGAAACCAAAATTTAAAACATCATACTACTAAAATTGCTGAAAAGAATTAAGAGTTGATACAGTACATGGGTAACAAAATATATATAGTATCTATATGCTGAAAGTTACAAAGTGCTGGTGACAATCAAAAAAGGATCTAAACACATTAAAAGACATGTCATGTACGTGAGTTGGAAGGCTGAACATAGTAAAGATGACAATCCTCTCTTAACTGATACACAGAGTTAACAAAATTCCCATGAAAATGCAAGCAAGATTTATTACATTCACAGGCAATGCTTATGTGGAAACTCACAGGGGAAGGCACAAGTCCTATAATAGTTGAACTAATCTCAATGAAAAAGATTAAGGTGGGAGGACATACTCTACACATATTAAGACTTACTAGCTCTAGTAATCAGTGCTGTGTGGTATTGATGAAGAATATAGATCAGTGGACTAGAATAGAGAACATAAAAATAGCTCTTATACAAGTACAATTGACTGATTTTTTTATAACAGTACAGATGCAATTAAATAGATAAAGAATAGATTTTCCAACAAATGCATGAGAACAATTGCTCTCATAAGCAAAAAAGAAAAAAAGCTTGTCTTAAACCTCCTACCTCATGCAACTATTAAAAACAGATAATGAACCTAAATTTTAAAGTATATGACCTTTAGAGAAAGAAGTCCTTGAGATCTAATACTAGACAAATTTTTTAGACTTGATACGAAAATCATGATCCACAGAAGAAAATAAAAGAAAAAAATTAAACCTCATCAAAACTAAAACATTTGCTCTGTGAAAACACATATGAAAAGGATGGAAAGACAACCTCCAGATTGCGGAAAATGTTTATAAACCACGTATTTGACAAAGGGCTCTATAAAGAACTAATACAAAGAACCCCCAAAACTCAACAGTAAGAGCACAAGCAATCCAATTAGAAAATGGACAAAAGGTTTGAAGAAATACTTCACCAAAGAAGACATACAGGTGGCAAAGAAGTAAACATAAAGTTGTTCAACATCATTAACCAGGGAAATGCATTAATAACAAATTGCAATATTGCCACACACCTACCAGAATGAACAAAGTAATAAAAATACACAGTACGATGGTTAATTTTAAGTGCCAACTAGGCTAAGTATAGTATTATTGGTAAACCACTATTTTGGGGTACATCTGTGAAAGTATTTTTGGAAGAAATTGGAATTTGAGTGAGTGGAATAAGTAAGGAAGATCAATTCAATGTGACTAGGCACCATCCAGTGAACTGAGGCCTCAGACAGAACAAAAAGTCAGACGAAAGGTGAATTCATTTTGCCTTCTGAAACTGGGCATGCCTGTTCTCCTGCCCTTGGATATCACAACTATAGGTTCTTAAAAATTTGGACTGTAGGACTTGGACCAGCGGCCCTCTAGGTTCTCAGACCTTCAGCATCTGGGAGTTATACTACTGGCTTCCTTGGTTCTGAGGTCATTGGTCTTGGAAGAAGTCACATTACCAACTGTCCTGTTCATCAGCTTCCACACGGGACCTCACAGCCTCCATTATCATGTGAGTTAATTCTCCAAATAAATTCCTTCTCTCTGCCTGTCTGTCTGTCTGTTTTTCCCCCTTCCCTCCCTCCTTTCCTATGTCTCCTATTGGTTTTATTTCTCCAGAGAACCCTGACTAATAAAAGTACCAAGTATTTGTGAGGATATGGAGATATTGATCACCTACATTTCTATTAGGAATGCAAATAATACAGGTACTCTGGGAAACATGCAGTGTCTTATAAAATTAAACATGCAACTAATTACTAGCTGACCCAGCAATTGTACTCATGGACATCTATCACAGGGCTATAAAAACATGGTCAAATAAATACTTGTACATGAATGATCATGATCATGATAGACTTATTTGTAATAGAAACTGAAATCAGCCTAGATGCCCTTGAATAATTGAACAGTTATATACATTTTCAAAAATAAAAAGGAACAAACCTTTAATACATGCAAAAACTTGGATGAGTCCCTGGAAAATCATGTTGAGTATCCAATTCCAAAAGATTACAACTTCCACTTCCACTACATTTTGACATGACAAAATGCCAAAAATGTGGAAAAAATTAGTGGCTGCCAGGAATTGAAATTCTGTCAGTATGAGTGTCATAAGAGGGGTATAAGTGTGTTCATAAAAGGATAACAACAAGAATCCTTGGGGGTGAAATAACTGTTCAGTATCTTGACTTCGGTGATAGACATATATAAATCTACACCAGTTACAAAATTGCATTGAACTTAGTACATACACACAATTTAGTGCAAGTAAAACTAGAAAAAGCTGAATAAAATTGGTGGATTGTATCAACGTTAATATCATGGCTGTGGCACACCACACTTTTACAAATTGTTACCATAGGTAGAATGTAAGAAATTATACAAACACTTTCTCCACATTACTTTTCACAACTCTATGTGCATTTATAATTTTCTCAATGAAATTCTTAAACCAAGTTTCAAAGCACTGAAACATATATGCCACTACAGAACATACAAGAAAAACAAATAAGCACATAAAAAGATATTTAACATTTCAAGCCACCAGAGAAGTATGAATTAAAAGAATGAGACATACTGTGATTTGAATATGGGTAGTGTCCCAAAAGATCCAGTTATTAAAGGTTTGCTCCTGAGGATGACACTACTGGGAGGTACTGTGGAGCTTTAGAAGGCAAGGCCTGGTAAGAAGTCCTTAGGAAACCAGGGATTTGCCCTTGAAGGGGATTGTGGGACTCCACAGCTTCCTGCTTCATAAAGTGAGCAGTTGGTTTGCTCTGACTCACACTCCCCTCCATTGCCATTTGGCACCCTCACCAGAGGCCTAGTTTGGGAATAAAACCTCCAGACTAAGTAATCTTTGACTCTTCATATGTTTATTATCTTGAGTATTTCATTGTGGAAACATGAAGCAAATATAAGATACCAGTACATACCTATCACGTTGTTTGAAACAGTGTTGATAATACTAACCACATTCAAAGTTGTGGAAGAACTAGAACCCTCATACATTGCTAGTGGGGTTGTAAAATGGTGCAACTACTATAGAAAATGATTTGGTAGTTTTCTTATAATGTTAAACATGCACTTATCATATGATCCAGCAATATTATTCTTTGATATTTGTCCTACAAAAATGAAATATTATGTTGATACAAAAATCAAAATAGGAATGTGTATAGCAGCTCCAGTTTTAATTGTCCCATACTGGAAACAAGCTACACACTTGCATCCTTCAAAAGGTGAATAGACAAATGAACTGTGGTATACACATGTGATGGAATACTACTTGGCAAGGAATAAGCTATCAATACTTGGAATGATGTCAGTGAATCACAGAGGCATTATGTGATTGAATTGAGCAAATATGTAAAGGCTATATACTGTATTATACTCCTAATAATACATTCTGGAAAGAAAAAAATATCAATGCTTGCCAGAATTTGGGAAGGAGGAAGCAAGTGTGACTATAAAGGGATAGCATGAGGGTGAATGGAATTGCTATATGTCCTGATTGTGGTGGTGAGTACAAAAATCCAAGCATGTATTAAAACTCGTAGAAATGTATGCCAAAAGGGAAACATGGAATAAAAAATAATTGATATGGAGCCATTAGTTAAACATCACCCTTTTCCAGCAATTTGGACACAATCTTTTGATTCCTCAAAGTGAAAGAATTAAAGACTCAGAGACTAGTTACCTATATATTTTGTCTTGGCCTCAGGTGTTTATTTTGCCTGCCCACACTGTTTCAGAATGGAAAATTGGAGATGAGGCTTCACTTACCTTTTCAGTATTCTGACTTTTCTTGACACATGCCATAGAAACAAAGTTACATGATATACCTTTTATGTAGTTTAGCCCCTATTTTTCATGACATTTTTCTTCTTATCTAAAACACTACATTTCCACTGAATGATTCCTAGTTTCTCACATAAGTAGTTTTCCTTTTTCTAAATGGAATTTTATGCCCCCTGAATATCACAAAGTGTTTATGACTAGAAAATGTACACTATTAGAAAAACTATATTTTTACAAATAGTGTCTTAAGGTCGTGTTTTAAGATAGTCAAAATAATTATTAAAATAGTATTTTTTCATGAAGAGGTTGAAGTTATAGGAAAAATGAGACTTTCTTGCCTGAAATTTAAACTAATTTTATTAAAATATCAGTGTGGTTATGTTCTCCTCTTTTCAAATCATTTTCTTATTCTGGGTGGCTCAAGGTTATATACATTCCTTTTGAAACAAATATATATAGCAAGAACTGTCAAGGATTTAGGAATACAAACAAAAGCATACCAATTTTTGAAAATGACATCAGAATTAAAAGATTTTCTTTTCCACCAGTCTTATACTCACTCTAACCTTAAAAGAGGAATAGCTTTGGAGTAGTTTGCCCCCTTATAATTTTGAAGGCCTCTTCTGTGTGGACCTGCCATTCATTGAACCCTAATGAGCGCTTTATTGAACCAAGGAAGTAGAAGGGTCACTGCCATCCTAAGTTAAACATGCCATCTTACCTCATCACATTACTGCCATTTCTTTTTAAAACTCCATGCACTCAATGAAGCCTTCATGGATTAATTGCCTAAATTAAACTCATTTTTCCATTACTGTCTCCAAACACAAAATGCACTTCAACTTTCCACTCACTAAATCTTTTATAAATCCAGTAACTTCTTACTCCTACATAATAGAAACACTTGAATATTATACTTATTCATTCAGCTAAATGTTTATTATTCAATTACCAAAGTCCCATAAACGTATTTAGTCTATCACTGTGAGAAATTAACCATATTCCAGAGGAAGTTATGATTGGCCTCTCTCTGCCAAGATTTGCTCAATTCATAAGCTGACACTTAATAAATACTTTCAATGGCTGACAATGAGGATAACTTTATATAACTGAAGAGGCAAAAAGATTTTATTCATATTTTCTAGTGGAGACGAGAGATACAGAGAAATTAAGAAGTTTTATTTTCAATAATACAGTGAGCCATAATCACTTCTGAATATAACAACACCACCTAAATTTCTGGTTTTTAAGACTTTTAAGATTTCAATAGTGTGAAGCTCTTCATATTGCTTTGATGATTTCAGCACCACAGTAGTTTCAGGACACTAGCTGGTTTAAGGGAAGAGCTAACACCAGGAAATGATAAGAGTCTTTGAAATAGGTTTGCATGATTTCTAAATGAAATCTTCCCTTCCCAGATGGAAAAATAAACAGCTAGGAGAAACCAGCTGAAACAGATCCTGATCAAGCTTGGCATTTACTTCAAAACATATCCTCTCTGCAAACACCAACACCTAACTTGCATGTTAAAAGGAGCATATTAGAAACTTTCCTATGTGAAAGATATTTTTCAAATATAAAGGAATGAAAACAAATCAGTCATAATTTAAAAATCTGTGGCCATATGTGAACACCAATATTGCTGACCCTTGGAGTTCAGTCTTCAGTTAGGAACAAAAAGTGGCAGACTATATCAGAAAAGGAGAAACAGACAGATTTCAACATTTTTATCACATTAGTACAAAACACTTGTGAATGGTGACCATTACCTTTTCATTTAATTTTCTTCTCTGAATCTCCATTACATCAATAAACACTGATTTTATAATAGGAGTACATGTATGTTTTCCTCAGGTGTCAGTCAAACCTAGAAAGGAGGCCATGCATCCACACATTACTCACTGTGTTTCAAAATCTCATAACCCAACACAGAAAATTTCTTTTTATTCACCAGGGCTCATTTGCAGTTTAGAGAACAAGTTCCCTCTGAGTTGCTACTGGTTCTAAAGAGATAACTAGGCAGTAATCACCTAGTAGGCATGTTTTAATACATCATTTTGCTTTGCTTCTTTTTTCTTCTGTAAGACTATTATGTCTTTAAGAAAGAAGATTGATTGAAGGAAATAATGGAGATAGGCCCTTTATTTACTCAATACAAGGGTCTCCAAAGAGTTCAATCTTTAACTTGGATTTGAGGAATGTTAACAAGGAAAAACAGATCCTTGAGAGTCAGGCTCTAACAGTGGTTACCAGCAATGTGATTTTATTTTTTCTCTACAGTGCCAGATACTGATTTTTAAACTCTAAATAAATCTTTTAAAAAATTTTTCTCAGTCTTGAGAAGGCTCATAGATTCTACGTAAGAGCTTGATATCATCTATCTTATCCTACACTAATTTACTTCAAATAAGGCTATGAGAACAAACATAGGCCTTAACTGTACTTTGTCTTACTCTGACACCCCTCAAAAACTGGCTCTGAAGTAAGGATACAGGGACAAATGCTTTGTTTTGGAAATGATCATGGGAAACAAAAGATAGAAGTTAGTGTTAAAAGAAGAGTCCATAGTAAGTGACAGATATTGAAGCACCTGTTCAAGAGCATGTTAGCACTGTGGGCAACTGGAGTTTAAACTTGGTAGAGGCCTTCAGAAATGTCATTTGGTACTGATCTCCTAAAAGACCTGACTGGAGATAGAGGGATGTGGGACATTTATTCACACGGTCCATCCCTCATCGGTTGAGTTGGTCTCAAATGGCATAGACTCCTCCCAACTTCCATGTTGTACCTTTAATAGAGCAGCTTGGGTTTCCATTTTGGAGGAAGTTCTCAGCCAGAGAATCACAAACAGACGCTTGAGTTGGAAAGCTAACAAGTACTGAAAATTATCTATATTTTCTCCCATAGGAGAAACCAGATAGGCCAAAAAAATTTGGGACAGGTTATCAATAGTGTCTGCTCCTGCTTTCTTCTCTATCTAGAGGAGGCTTAATAGAAATTGTTAGCAATGGGAGGGAATAACATAAATGTGTATTTTAAATCATTAAACCTGTGCATTGGCTAGGAATCATCTCTTTGTAAGATGACAGTACGAAATGTAGCAAAAATGGGGGACTCTTTTCTCTTGTCTTCGAGGCCCAATATTGTTCTCGTTGTTTTGCTTTATTCTGATTAATTTTTTGACCTTATTTTATACTGTTTTTACTGGTTTTATTGTGCTTTTTTGTTTGTTTGTTTTGTTTTGATTTGATTTTACTATACCTGTTGGAAAGGTCAACTATTCTGAAAATAACAAGATATACTATTGTAGCTATTGTTTTCATAGTATCTTTCTTAGAAGTTCTGTACCAGTTCTACTGCTTTGTTTTGATTGACTTCATTCTGTTGTATTTTACTGTCTTTAAAATAAAAAAAATTTTAAAAATCATTAAATCTGACCTATATAAAAGCTGTGCCATAATTTGGGGATAGTTTAAGTATATCCCTTAAAGGTTCATGTTGGTTTGGTTCCCAAGGAGACAGTATTGGGAAGTACTACGGGATTTTTAAGAGATATGGCCTAGTGGAAGGTCCTTAGGTCATTGAGGGTGCAACCATCAAAACGGAATACTGGACTCTTCAAATAAGTTCTTATGATAGCAAGTTGCTATAAAAGCCTGAGAATGACCCCTGAGTCATTCTCCTACTTCCTGTTTTGAGACATGATTTCTTCCTCCCACACACATTCCCACCATTATGACACCATTAGTCATGAGGTCCTCACCAGAGATGAGCTGATCCCAGCATCATGCCCTTGAATCTCTAGAACAGGGATCAAAATAAATTTCTTTATAATGTTAGCCAGGTATTTTGTTTTGGTAATAGACAGCAAACTAATACAAACTAACTTTTGATAAGTGACCTCTGGTCTTATCACAAAGCTTTAATGTTTACAGAAGTTTCCAAGGGCTGTTTGACAAGCATTTTGCCCTTACTGAAGGAGTTTGAGTTGGGTCACGATTTGTGGTTAACACTGCATCTGAGCTGACAGCAAAGATGTGACTCTCCTTGCTATAACTTCCTCTCTTTTCTCTATTAGCTTACTACCTAGCAAGAGGAAGGTACTACTTGGAGAGACTCTGAGACTTACATGATTACTTTTTCAGGTTGGACTTTTTTTGCACTGATATTTTAAGTCCCACTTTTGAGTGACACCACTAGGAACAGCCATAAGAAAGCTACTATTGCATTTAATGTAGGTGTGATCTGAAGAAAACTGTCACATATATTTCTCAATACTCGCATAGAAACCCACACAATAAAACTTATTCAGACTTGAAAAATGTCAACCAATGTGTGGTGTCCTTTCCAACACCAATTCTCTGATTCTCTCATACTAAATGGATGTCCAAATAATTAATCCCATTTCTGACACTATTTGGAATTAGCACAGACTTCTCAAGTCCAGAGCTCATTCCCATAGGACTGCACTAACTTTAGATGCCAGTCAGAAGTCCATGGTTTTCACCCACACATCTGACTGACAGGCTACAAATTTGAGGGTTCTCACAACCCACTCTTTAGCCTTGGCAATCCACTGGAATGACCCACGTGATTCAGGAAAATGCTTTTCTTACTATAAACAGTTTGGTAAAAAGACTACAACTTAGAACTGTCAAATGGAAGGGTTGAATAATGAAAGATATGGAGTTGGTTGGGGACACAGAGTCCCACACACTCTCCAGGCACCCTGCTCTCCCAGCATCTTCAAGTGCTCACCAACCTGGAAGCTCCCTGGACCCTGTAAGGACATTTTATGGAGGTTCTATTATGTAGGCATGATTAAACCCAATCTCCAGTTTCTCTTTCTTTTCCGGGACTTAAAGCTCCAACCCACTAATCATGGTTTGGTCTTTCCAGAGACCAACAAAAATTCTATTGTGTATTATTTCACAATATCCTAATGCAATGATACAATGTTGATGCCTTAGAATAATTAGAATTATTTTTCCCTGTGAACAAGGCAAACTATGAAACTTTTAACTTTGGTCATTAAGAAAGTTAATGGGCCAGAGTGTGTAGCTTAGTGGTAGGGTGCATGTTAAATAAGTGTGAGGCCCTGGCTTTGATCCCCAGAACAAAATTTTTAAAAACCTTAGAGCCAAATTTGTAGATTATACAAACTAATCACTTATATTCTAAACCTTCACTTCCTACCTAAATTTGATCTTTAACTACCCAAGCATAAATAATATAGCTTTATGATAATAGATTTTAAGTGACAGTTACAGAGAATTAAATGTAAATATTTCATTTATTATTTCCCTAATACTCAATATAGTCTCTCCTAACTAAAAGCAAACAAATTTAACATTTCCTAGTCCTTTTATACATATATAGAAAATTATATGTGTATATTTACATAACATTAATGAATATGAATATTATTGTGCTAAAAATTCAAACACATATGTGCATAAAGATGTGTATATTCCAAATATTGAATTTGTTTACATAAAGGCGTATTAGATATGATTCCTTGTCAACATGTACAGAATTTTCTTAATGTTTCTATCATTACACAGTGCTCTGAAGTAACGGTTTTTCACAGTCTCCTTAATGAAGGGATTTAGATCGTTTCCAAGTATTTACTAATACAAATGACTTTGTAGTTCTGCACGAAGTTGGTGTCAGGTTGAATATTTCAAGCTGATATTTGACCTGTTTCCCAGGACATTTCGAGTATCTTTGTAACGTAGGGAGAATTTTAGTCTCAGCTCTGTAAGTTAGAACCCAGGCAAGTCACCTGCACAGACTTGGCTGAGGCACAATCCTGTGACTTAGACATACCCATGCTAAAGTTTGATTTGTTCAAGAGTGGCTTCCATGTTTAACCCACTTTCCTGAGGAGGATCAGGGCAGAAGCATCTGATTGTCAAGGGAGATAGCAATAAGAAAGGGGAGTTCGCGGTGAAGAACTGACTGTGGGGCTGACAACAGCAGCTACTTCTCTCAAAACTAGTAGGTAGCAGCTGTTCAAGTCACAGCATCCAGGATCTGGTAGCAGCAGGAGAAACAGCTGTGTTGTCTTCATTATCTAACTCTGTAGGTTGCTTTCTGGCATTGGTCATGGAAACTTAGCCTAAGATATTCTCAACAATTCTATGAATATCCAGCACCTTTAAAAAAAGACCTTTTTTGTCTAATCAGTCATAAAAAGTCTCTTTTTTTAAACCTTTTTTGCCTAGTCAGCCTCTGCTATCTGCAGCTAAGAATCTGAGAGGATACAGAAATTGGAACCAAAAGTTGTTGCAAGCAACAGAATCCTTGGGGAAATGGGGAATTTTTGTGATTGGTTATCTGGCATAGCAACCATGGAAATGTGCTGCTCAGTTCTCCTTCAAGAGTACCTGCAGTGTGAGCAGCAAGCATAATGACTGACAGTTTCCAGCTGCTGTTTCTCTCCACCAGTCCCTGAGTATAGCAGACACACTAGGGTCAGACTATTCCTACTTTGATCTGGGATTCCTCTAAGGAACATCTTTTGGTATGGGGACTCCTCATCAGCCAAGTGGAAACATCAAAACTGGCCTGCAGCCTGAGGCTCTTCCTATTCAAACCTTCCTTCCACAAATAGTCAAATCAACTAGACAAAAAATGAATAATAAAACATTAGTACTTAACCAAACCTGTGAACAAAGATTTAGTAGATGTCTATAGTTTTGCACCCCACATAATCAGAATACACATTTTTCTCAACTGCAAACAGGATGTTCTCTAAAATAGTTCACATACTAGCTCATAGAACATATTTAAGTAAATGCAAAGGAACTGAAATTATCCCAAGAATATTATCTGACCAATGTGAAATGAAATTGGAAACCAATGCAAAAAGAAACCACAAAGACCTCATAAACACATGGACATTAAATAGTACCCTCCTGAACAACCAATGAGTCAGAGATAAAATTAAAGAAGAAATTAGACAGTTTCTACAACTAAATGAGAATTTCAATACAACATACCAGAACTTATGGGACACGATGAAAACAGTCTTACAAGGAAAATGTATAGCAGTGAATTCCCATATCAGAAAAACAGTGAGCTCAAATAACCTAATGTGGAACCTCAAGTTTCTAGAAAAAGAAGAACAAGTCAAACCAAAAGCTCATAAGAGGGAGGGAATTATAAATATCATAGCAAAGATTAAAGCAATGGAAACTAAGAAAAAATAGAAAGAATGGATGAATCAAAGAGTTGGTTCTTTGAAAGATTAAAGAGAATGGACAAACCCTTAGAGCCAACTGTATCACAAAAAAAAGGAAAGAAAAGACTCAAAGTCATGCAATTAGGAGTGAAAAGCTTGAAATCCATGACAGATTCTATAGAAATTTGAAAGATTATCAATACCTACTTTGAGACCTTGTAGTCTAATAAGATGGAAAACAGAATAATTGGCCAGATATATATGAATTACCAAAACTGAATCAAGAAGATATAAAAATCCTAAATAAACCAATATTATGAATGAAATTGAAGATCATTAAAAACCTACCAGCAAAGAAAAGCCAAGGTGTTGATGGATTCATTGTTGAATTCTACAAGAAATTTAAAGATGTTCTAATGCCGCTACCTCTCAAACTCTTTAATAAAATTGCAAGGGAAGCAATACTCTCAAATTCGTTCTTGGAAGTAAGCATTACCCTGATACCAAAACCAGAGAAGGGTCTAATCAAAAAAGAGAACTATGGGCCAATGTCCCAAATGAACATAAATGCAAAACTTCTCAATAAAATACTGGCAAACAAAATGAAGCAAATCATCAAGAAAGTTATACACCATGACCTAGTAGGATTCTCCCAGGGGTGCAAGGATGGTTCAATACATGCAAATCAATAAATGTAATACAGCATATTAACAGACCGAAGGACAAAAAACCTATGATCATCTCAATAGATTCAGTAAAAGTGTTAGACAAAGTATAACACCCATTTATGATAAAAAAACTGTACAGAAAATTAAAACAGATGATCTTATCTCAATCTGATGAAAGTCATACATGGCAAATCAACAACCAACACCATATTCAATGCAGAAAAAAGCCTTCAGTTTTCCCCATGGCACCACCAACATTAGTAATGTAACTAGTGGCAGTGTCTAGAAGACACCTGTAATGTAGCCCCTACGTTATACTTTCAGGCAAAGCATGGGTTCTGGTGTACTTTTACATCTGTCTGGCCAGCCTATTCAGTTACAAATCTAAATTCACCAAATACCTCAATGTATTTACAACCCTTTTGTAGTCACTCTGTGTCCCCTCTTTTTATCACCATCACTTATGAAACACCAGGAAGTACTTAGTATTACCATGCACTCTTCAAGCTTGTTAGAATTTACTGCCATTCATTTGTTTGCAATTACACTTAAATGTATCAGGACCTGAGTTTTGCTAAATGAAATGAAGAGAAAGAAATCACATAATCAATGAGATAACCACATTCTGCTTCTGAATTTAAAAGGGGTAGATTAAAGAGCCTCACAAAGTAGAGAGTTGATGTTCTGGTGGTGATGCAAGTTGTTTTTATCCCTCAAAGATCTGCAGCTCTGGTAGTTCCAATAAGCATGCACCATCTTAAATCATGTGCTACACTTCAGAAAGGGAAATGTTGGAAAGTTTCTTCACCTTTTAATATCCTCCACTGTTTCTCCTTTCTATTACTCACACTACAACCAACACAACTACCCACTCATCATGGCACTTGTTACCACCTTTATCTATCATTTATTTATTAATTTCACAAATATTTATTTAGGTTCCAGGATGTGTGCTCAGATTGAGTGTTAAGAAGATGACCCCTACTGCAAGTTGTGTTCCTTCTGAAACATGCTCTAAGATAGAGATTAGTATGAAAGAACTTTACTGGTGAATCATTTTAAATGAAGAAAAGAAGAAGAAATGAAAGAAAGATTGGACAGAGGGCAATGTTAGACTCTGAGGCTGGGTCAAGAAAGAACTCAACCAAACTGACAGAGAGCAGAAATGGCCTTAAAGAGCTACCCCCAGTTTGAGTGAGGAGGCTGAATCTTTACAATCTCTAAATTATCTGTCATTGCATACAGGTTGTCCCTAGAAGGAAGGTGTGATTTTGGGTAAGGTGTCTCTCTTTGGTCAATGGCAACCTTAGAGAAAAAGACTGACAGCGATGGTTGAGGGCCAGCAGCTGTGGGAACAGGAATTTCATTTCTTAAGGGGACATCAGGAAGTCCATCATAGCACCCACTGAGGTACCTTTTCTGAAGTAGTCACTGACTAGGACAGGGAGGTACTGATATTATAGATACATAAATGAATGATAAATATTGTTGCCCAATCTGATTTGGTCAGTGCCTATTGAGCTGTTTTTACTCACAACACTTTTGACACCAAATGTATGGGGATTCTGTACACCAAAAATCAGCTCTCAACTCTCTGGACACCAACTGAGTATCCCCACAAGTTTAAGTGCTCAGTCCCACAAGACTGTCCTCATTTAAGATGCCAGTCCCACATGTGGGTGTCCAGAATACTCACATTTCTCTTCAACTAGACCACAAAGTTGGTTCTCACACACCCCCTTTTTATGCTTGATGATGTTAGAATAAAATACAGAAAAACATTTTACCATCACTGCTTTATTATAAAAGTTACAAATGGACGACCAGATAAAGAAGCTCATAAGACAAGGTACAGAAGAGTCCGAAGCACAGGAGCTTCTGTCCCCATGGACTTTGAGTGTGCCACCTTCCTGGCACATGTGTGTGTTCTCCAACTCATAAGCTCTCCAAAATTTGTTACTTGGGGACTATTATGGTCATTTCATTACATAGGCATGGATCATTGAATCACTGGACACTGGTGATTAACTTGATCTTCAGCCCCATCTCCTCCCCAGGGTTTGGGAGTGGGATGAATGTTCCAACTTTTCAGCCACATGGTTGGTTCCTCTGGCAACCGTCCTGAAGGTTGCTAGGAATTAAGGGTTACTTCATTAGTATAAATTTAGGTATGTTAAAAGGGGATCTTATTACACCATCACTTGGGAAATTACAAACATTTTAGAAGATCCGTGTCAAGAACTAGGAACAAAGACCAAGTATGTGTTTCTTATTATGCCACACCTACCCATCAGCTTCTAAACCTACCTGCTTCACTATATTCTGAACAGATTAGCCCCTTTTCTATTTCTGTAAAAAACCAAATTCTTTCTCCCACTTTGATCTTCTGACTTGCTTTTCCATTTGTGTATAATGGTGACGCTGGTTTTTCAGAGCTGGCTTTTTCCCTCATCATTCAACTCGCATAATGGGAAGGTGATAATGTGGCACCTTCTCAACAAGATAATCCCTAATCTCTCACCTCCTTTCCCTGCAACAATAACAGTTAACACTTCTGGAAACTATATACCAAGTACCACACCAATCAACAGAAACAACCCATATTAGTGAATTTATTTCTTACAACAACTTTGTAACGTAGCTACTAATATTTTTTATTTTACAAATGGGGAAACTGTAAATTGCGACACAATGGTTTTAATTTGTCTCAAGTTTTATCAAGTAACAGCAGCGCCATGACCAGTCAGTCTCCAAAATAAAGACCTTAGCCAGGACATTATGTTGCCTCTTATTGTCACTAACATATCATCTCTTTCAGATTTTCACTAATAGCATTGATCTTTCTCATGAATTATCTTATTTCTAGGTTTATATGTTTATTTTCAACTTTCTCAACTACTGAGTATGCTACAATCCATGATGATAGAGACTTGGTTTGTCCATTGATCACTATAATGCCCTTTTCCCCAAGCAGCCAAATCCCACAACAAATCATTGTGAAGAACTGAGATGCGGCTAACTTGCTCCAAATCAGGGCAACTCTAAAAGAACCACCGCAGCTCTGAAGTTCCTGTGATATCAACAAATTCCTTGTGACTGGCTCACAATTTAACCTCTGCCTCTGCCAAACCTGTTTCTTCATTTTCCTACTGATGCTGAGCTCCAGAGTACTTCTCAATAAACAATAAAAATAGACTTTTCTATCTCAGAATCTGTTTCCTAGAAAAACCCACAGAATTCTCAAAGCTACTTACATATTAGAATTACCTAAGAAACTTAAAAAATTCCCAAGTCCATGACTTGCATGAGAGAAATTAAATCAGAATATCTGAGGGTAGAACCTAGTCATCTAATCTGGAAACCCTCAAGATGATTCCAATGTGGAAATAGGTTTGAGAAACACTATCATGTATTATACATGGAGAAGTAATAAGAGTCTCTAATGACTTCCTTGAACCAACTTAAAAAAATTTTAAAAATGAATAAAATTATATGTTCTAATCAAGTAGTGATGGTAAAAGGGGTGGAACATTTGAGGTTCTACTTGGAGAAAACAACACAGAAATCTCTCTTGATTCCTGTATAACACCTATAAATGTGGGTTAGTAGCACTGTATGTGAATGAGTGTGGAGCTGATGCAATGACCACGTGAATCAAGGGGTGGTGGCTTCCCACGTCAGCATTATCATAAGGGTGGGGACAACTACCACTAGTTTGATTCTATCATATTATGTGGAGTCTGACTCTTTCAAGCCCCAACTTTTAACTTGAAAAAGAGGCCATTCTGCTGCAGACTAACTATTTTTTTTCCATTTTCGTCTTACCTAAACTTCTGAGGCACCTAAGGAGCTTCACAAACAACACCCTTGTCAGTAGTTTTATGAGAAATCATTCCAAGATGATCTTCACTTGTAAGCAAATTCCATTTGAAATAGAGCTGCCTAGCACTTCAGCATGCATGGGGGATAGAAGCAAGAAGGAAGAACATGCCACACAGACAGTGCTATTTCATTTGGAGTTGAGACTGTTTCTTGTGAATGCCAGGTTCCATCAGCCTTGTGTGTGTGTGTGTGTGTGTGTATTATCTGTATATCTGTGGCTACATGCACACCTGCAAATATTCTGGAGTGGAGAAGCTAGGTTATGCCATTTTAATGAATACCCTCTAAATTTCAATGGATTACACCAATAAAGGTTCTTGTCTACACTGTGTGTTCATCATAGGTCAACACAGTGTTCTGATCTATGTTGTCCTCCCTCAGGAATCTAGGCTGAAAAATGTTCAATCTCTGTACTTGTGCAATTGCTGAGGCAAAAACAGAGGATGTGGTAAATTGCACACTGGCTCGTAAAGATTCCATTCAGAAGTGACACACATTCTTTTTGGTCACATTTCATTGGTCAGAACAGTCAAATGTCTCCACCTAACTTTAAAGCAGGGGCTTTCAATTCTACAATATGCCCAAGAGAACTGGGAATATTTCACAACTCACTGAATGATTATCACAAGTCATATTGCATTGGTAATACAGAGAAATAATACCAAAAGCAATTGACTAGAAATTAGGAAGTTTGGTTTCTCTTTCTCATTTTATTCACAACTAGTTTGACAACCTTGTTTCTTCATTTTAATGTAAAATAAAAGATTTGGTCTAAATCACTGTCTTCCAAATCCCTGAATGCTTGTCCACGATAAGGCATTTATCAGATCCTAGAAAAATGAAAAATTAAATTCAATTAAAAAGGGAAATTTAGTGGTTCTATCATTTATTGTTGGATCTCATTTTTTTCTGTGTCAAACCTTTATTTGTAAGAGTGTCAGTAATAACCACCACCTACTGTTATTCAATGTCTTTAGCAATACAGATGGTCAAATGTATATAGGGCTTCCTAGATGCCTAACACTGTGTTAAGTACTTAGTATACTTAACTCATTTAATTTTTATAAAGTAGGTACTCCTTTTATCTCTGTTTTATTGATGAAGCAGAGGTTTATTATATAATTTCTCAGGTCCCATTTGGCTAGTACAGAAGAGAGTCTGAATTCAAATCCAAGCAGTATGACTTCAAAATCCTTGCTTATTACCACTCTCATACTACTCTAACTTGGCAAATCAAATTTGGAAACCAAGTATCAATGTCCCCAATTCTGAGTTTTAATTTTTTATTTATTTTCTTTCACAGTCTACTCTAAGACATTAGGAAAATTATTGAGAAGTCAATTTGTCTCAAAGACACACTGTTTTAACAGTAAGAAAAAGAAGCAGAACTAACCATAATTTTCTATTTATTTGGGAGGTGAAAATTTTACTGAACTAAATAAATATTTGGCTTACTTATCCTTTAAGTTGGACTTAAATTAATTGCACTTTGCTTTTCCTATATGGCAGCATTTTGCTTTGCTTCCTAATGTGATGGTGCACATCTTTCCCAATATAGAGCTAGTATTTTAAAAACAAAGATTGTTTTATAGCTTTGACTGTTCTCCAAATGTACATTATATGATGTCCACCCTGTTATAGGTACCCTATTCAAATTTTCTTGCCTTCATGGATAAATACATCTCTATCTTTTGATATGACATTGTGGGGAGCCATCCTCTGGGGTATGCTGTGCCATGCGTGCCTTGAAATCAGCGGCCTGTATGCAGGAGTCTAAGCCTGGCTAGATTACCCCGCCCTTCGAGTGAGCCAAGATGGCGTCTATTTCCTGCTTCCTGGTTATTCGCAACCCAGCCTCAGACAATGTCTGCCTGGCGACTAATGACGCCAACCAATGAACAT
>RJWM01032158.1:0-21563 GCA_004363535.1 Dasyprocta punctata | reverse complement strand
GCTTCCCCAGGCAACATTCATGGTCTGCTCAAATGTTAATCGGAACCTCAACATTGCCACTATTATGGGAAAAGATCCCCTCTCTTTGTAAGACTCTTCAGTGAGTCAGAAAGTTCTAGACTCCATATACAGGTAGGAAGGATAACTTTATCTTTGTCACTGTCAACTGGATGGAGAAGGGTTTTCCTGCTGTTATTGATTTTACATAAAAACTCTAAAAAAAAAAAAAAAACCTGCTGAGTTTCAATAGCTAATCACTGAATTTCTAGGGATCTTTTTAACCCACTCCATTTTTTCAGTCTCCTTTTCTCCCAAAGCTCCTTCCTTTTCTCTGCTATTACCAAGTTTTCCATGAAAGTTGACCAGCATTTATTGAACATATACTCTAAGCCAAGAATAACAATATCATAAATACATACTATTTTTACCTGCTTTTTTCAGATGAAGAAATACAAAGTACATCCAGATTAATTATCAATACAGGGTATATTCAAATGAAATCTTTCAGATTCGACAAAGTCTTGTGCTTAACCACTCTCAATAGTCCTCCTCTTATCACAAAAAATAATCTCCAGGATTAAGGTTATGTAAACTCCTATATGAGTTGTTCAACCAGGATAATTGCTCTTATATACTAATATTATGTATTTCCATCAAACCAATAATAATCCCTGTCCAGTTAGGCAGAATATAATGAACATAACATGGAATTTGTAAATTAAATTGTTCTTGGATCTTGGCTTGAACCTCATTCTTTCTTTGCTGTGACTTTAGGCTATTTACTGGAACTCATTGGATCTTTGTCTTTACCAAGGAAAAATGATGTCTACATTTAAAATAGAAATCTCTCTTTGAATAAGTAAGATAATGCTTATAAGGCAACCAGCATGGAGAACAGAACTCATGGAAGGCAGCCACTTAGTATGTTTTCTTTCTTCTTTCCTTTATTCAAAGGATAAGAAAGTTAAACAATCAGATCATGCCTCACTGTGCTTCTAGGCAGCATCCTTTTGTAGTAAAAGCTCAGGAAGTTGAGAGTCATTCTACACAATGTCCTAAATGCTGTGCATAATTATTTTTTCATATAAATTGAATATAGAAAAATAAATTCAATGCTATGCTCCTTGTATATTCATTTTTCTTTGCATAGTGTGTTTACACAGTGATATTGGAACACAAAGAAAATGCAGTAAAATGTAACACCTCAAAAAATGTAATGCTTCTCTTTTTTATAATACTAGAGAGCTACTGCTACCAAGAGTTCTATAACTGTGTATTTAAACATTTATGTGCAGCTATATTACATGATTATATACTTAATATTAGTACCAATGGTTATGACTGAAATTAAGAATCACAAAATAGATGATATAGTACACTGCTCTTAAACTCCATGAATAAAAAGAAATTTGTTCCTGAAGAGTTTTGAGTCAACTGTGATACAAGTTATTGTATATTCAGAAGAAAATTTCAATGTTATTCATGGTTCCAATTCTGCTGACAAAATATGAGTTCTCTATTAAGAGTATTTTACTGATATCAAACCCAAACCAGCTCTTCTTTGCTCAGCTCTGCAGAAAATTCAATTCTCTAGCTTTTGTTCCTTTACACAGTATACAGACAGCAAGAACCCTTTCTTTAGCAACACATTTTCTAAATGAAGGGAGAAAATCGATTGTTGTTTACTTTATACAGTACAATGCTTAGCGGTGTGACTGCATTCAAACTCTAGGTACAAGTATTTGAATTGTTTTCCTGGTTCTAGAACTGTGTAGGTTATGACCTTGAATGAAAGAGATGAATTTTAATGCTTAACAGTACATTGTGTTCCATTTATAAACATATACACACATTTATGATACAGAAAAACAATTTTCACTCCAGCAATTTATTCTCAAGTTACTCCAGTGCAGAATCTTGTATTAAGGACAGGTTCAAAAAGTGACTGTTAAAAAGCTGCACAAGAGCACATAAGCTATTTACTTTGTAAGGGATATTTTGGTATAGAGCTATTATTTTATCAGTTTTTCTGAATTCTAAAAAAAAAATAAGGAAACTAAGTTATGTGAAGTAACTTGATGCTAAACTATAAAATAATAATACAACAACCAGAGCCATCATCACGTAAAGAACATGTGTTACTTTTCTGTTAACAAATGTACTACAGGAATTATAAAAGGTCAAGCAAGAGATTAATACTGTCTTTATAGAGTTGCTGTCCCTGACACTGTTTTCCTACATGATATTTCACTAAAGAGTGACTTTTTAGATCAATTTTTATTTATAAGACAGAAGAGCAATTTAAGAATGGTCAGGAATCTCATTGGAAGTGCAATAAGCTGTTATATGGGATACACCTAAGTAGAAACGTCAGATTTCATTAATAAAGTACTTGTATGTCATATCCAATACATAGGATCTTATTATTATTAAACTTTTTATGTTTATGTGAAATTCACATTTAATAAGACAGCCTATATTTTATATAAAAGCTACAAATTTCAACTTATCTTTTAGGTGTGTTACAAATGTCTCTTAATACATTTCTATACAAAATGTATTTTTAAAGTACTGTTATTTTTCAAAATTGTTTTTAATTTTTGCATTTCCCTCTTCTCTTTTGATGTACATCTCTAATTCCTTTTAAATATTTAGACCACCTTGCAAACTCTGAAGTTCTTAATCCTACAATAGTAAACTTGCTGCAGTCATCATTTTATTTCACAGATTTAAGGTTAAGGCTTTACAATAAGTGTCAGATGATTTGGGGATGTAAGCACTTGTTGAGTGCACACATACAGTCACCTACTTCTGGTAGAAGGGTCTAGGCTAAAGGTTATACAACCCACACAAATTATTCAGTTTCGCCATCCTTCTTTTCTCTCCAAACATAGATTTACATATAGCATCTCTCCCTCTCCCTTCCCACTCCTTCTTCTTTCCACCTGCTCCCTCTCTCTCTACTAGAGTGTATGCTTATGGTTATTTACTAAGATAGAATAGACTGTGTGTAGAGTTTTTATCCCGGAGTACGAGACTGGATGAATGAGTGGGCTGAGGTGCTATAGAGGAATATGCATAGGTTTCTTGTCACAGAGCAGATACTTATCAGTGATGATGACTAAAACATCACAGTTTGTGGGAGATCAGCTGGAGAAGTACTTGGCATCTATGTGCAAGTTCAAGAATAAAATCAGCAGGTTTTTCCTTGATGCATATTCTTTCTTTTGTGAACAAAATACTAATAGCACAATGAAAGTAGAATATTGGGAATGACTCTTGGAAGACAAAGGAGGGAGAGCCATGTATGCAAAGATATGGCAGATACAGAAATTTCAGTTGTACTCTTGTCGCTAATGTAAACTTAATATAAAAATCAAGAAATCACCTTATTGAAAATTTACTTCTCTTAGACCTTTCTCTAATATGTAACTCTAGATTTAAGGGCCCTTCTCTAATCCCCTTCCTCAGGAAAAAAAAAAACCTGGAAATAATTTTAAAAATCCTTGCCTTAATAAAAAACCAGAAATGGAAACTTAAATCATGTATCATACGCTATAATAAATCCTTTTCAAAGCTTCATTAAGATTTACACAAAACATAAACTAGAGGGCATTATTTTCATATTAGAAACCTGTTATTTTGCAACTGCTGTGGTTAATTTAAATATTCCCAATTTAGAATGTTCAATTTACAAACCAGTTTTCAGAAACATATCTATTATTCCAGTGATGTTTACATATATAAATACTCATACATGTATATGTGCTTATGTCTTTTTAATGAATATAATTACATGCTTATAAAACAGTTATTTTACATAATTCTTGAACAACTTAAATATTTATTGTTTGGATTCATGAATTAGAGAAAGAATTTTAACAGAAAGAACCACCGAACAACTTTGGGCCAAATCTTGACATTATTTTCCTATAATTTAGTAATATTCTTTTGATCATTTTTTTAACTTACTGGAAATTATGCAATATATAATTAATGACATTTTAGGGAAGAATGAACATGATCTCAATCTCATGTTCATTTAAAGAAGTTTTAGTACAAAAGTTTTTTTTATAGAAGAAATTCAATAGATACATTCTAGACAAATAAAGTAGCCCAATACATGATTGTCTTTGGTTAATTCAAAGATCAGAATGTCAATCACTCAAAGTCTATTAGTAATTTTGCACGACTAATGAGGCATTTTTTAAAAATCATTGATAAGATTTTATTATAAAGCTGGATGGAAATATTTAATCTTTTCATGTCCAGACTGGAATGATTGCTGCAAACTTGCAAGGTTAGGCTTATTTTCTTGTAAGGTGTAGGGTAACAAAGTGAAATGATACCTTGTGGGCTTGAGTTCCAGTTCTGCCATTTGTCCACAAACTGATCATGAATAAGTTGTTTATCCTGTTTATGTTTAAATTTCAATGAGATGGTAATGAGAATTTATTGTTTTCACTGGAGTTTTCTTGAGTTGTAAATGATTTATTTATAAAATATGTAAATAGTCTCATATGACTGGTGTTATGTGAGTAACAACAAGTTGTATTGTTTAAGCAGAACAAAACAAAGGAGAAATTACGGCTTCTTAAAAAGACTCAGATATTGAATACAATACAATCAGAATGAGTGAATAACACAATCCATTACTATCAGTACCATGAAATACACATTATATGTTCATAGATTTAGGTCATGATAGTGTGCTAGGTCTTTTTTCACATATTTCAAACTTTCAGGAGCTCTCTTAAAGTATATTATCCTTTCTGGGGAGAGATGGACTCTCAGTGTTGTTTTAATTTGCATTTCCCAAGTAACCATTGATGTTGAACATTTTTTCATATATTTATTTGCCATTTGTATTTCTTCCTCTGAGAAGTGTGTATTCATCTCAGATGCCCATTTTAGGATTGGGCCCTTGAATTTTAGGGGACTGATTTTTTTTTATTCTTTATATGTTTTAGATAGAAGTCCTTTGTCTGAGGGACAGTTGGCTAAGAAAAAAAAATCAACCCAATAATAAATGCTGTAGGGGCCATGGGAAAAAGGAACTCTTCTCCAGTGTTGGTGGGAGTGTAGACTGGTGCAACCACTGTGGAAATCAGTGTGGAGATTCCTCAAGAAGCTAGGATTAGAGATTCCATTTGATCCAGCTATACTGCTTCTGGATATTTTCCCAGAAGAATTGAAAACATCATACCACAGTGATACATGTTCACCCGTATTTATAGCAACACAATTTGTAACAGCCAAATCTTGGGAACAAATCAAGTGCCCATCAATCAAGGAATGGATTAAAAAGATGTGGTATTTTTATACAATGGAGTACTACTCAGCTATCAAGAAAGACTGCATCAAGACTTTTATGAGTAAACGGACATGACTTGAGACCATACTCACAAGTGAAATAAAACAAACTCACGTGTGTAAATACTGTAATTGTCTACCTAGTGTAAGAATCTGAAAAAGTATATATGATCCAAAATCTACAATAAATACTGTGTAAGGGTAAGAAACTGCTTAAATTGAAAGAGTAATTGGGATAGGGGAAAGGAGGAAAGAAGGAAGGGAAAAGGAAAAATATATAAATTTGTATATATGTATATGTAGGATAACTAAAATGACTATACTAATAAATGTATTAGTTATTGAAAAAGAACAGTTAATGCTCATATGATTAGATCAATTTTATATGTCTATATTTGTTAATCTTAATAACCCTTTTGAAGGTAACGATATGCAATATTGCAACCACTGTCAAATTCCTATCATGTTGTTTTGTAAACCTATAATACTATTGTATTGGATTTGTTGTTGTTTTTCTCTTTCTCATTTTGTCTTTCTTTTCTGTGTCTTTTTTCTCTTAAATAAAAAAAGAAAAGAAAAAATAAAGAATATTATCTTTAACCTTTAGACTGATAGAATAATATCTAAAGCTTAAAAAGATAAAGGGAATTTCTCTGGATAATAATAGCTGGACAATAGTATACATGAGTTCCACGTCTTTTATTCCAGTGTATTTGTTTGCTTGTTTGTTTGTTTTTTACTGTGGAAAAGAGAAACTGTGGCATTTATACGAAGGGTTGGCTTGGTCAAGACCCATGAAAAGTTATTTGATTTGAATCATTGCAACTTCAAAAATTATAACTTAACTTTTATTTCTTCTTTAACTTCAGTAATACAAGTTTATCATGCTTAAAGTTTTCTACTAATACATAATATGCTTCTCATGTATTGTTGATTCCATGGGTTAGAGCTGGTTTCATTTATATTTATATATGAAAATGAAATATTGAGAGAGAACAAGAGCTTTATGTAAGTTATTGTTCGTAATAAATTTTGTGGCTACACGGACTCAAACTCAGACATGTTGAAGTTATGCCACTAAATTGTATAACTTTTAAAAGATATTTTTAGATCAGTGACCCTGCATTCATTAATCAAAAACCTCAGTTGATACCTTCCCTATGATGCATTATTAAAATAATGTTATAATTCTTGCTAAAAAGTATAAATAGCAAAACTTTTAATAGGAATGATCTTATGAACTGCTTGTGTCCCTTCAAATGCATGTATTAATGTCTCAACACATATCATGATGATATTAAGAGATACTTTATATCATGAGTGTGACTCTCATGAATGAGAACAGTGTCCTTATGAGACACTCCAGAGAGCTCTCTTGCTGTCCTCCTGCCAAATAAGGTGACTACAACAAGTGAACAGTCTGCAATATGTAAGAGGGCTCTTACCAGAAACTGAAAAATTTTGTGGATACACTAAATATAGATCTTCTGAGTGCAAAATTTTGAGACTTACAGGTTTTAATTTAAGCCATCAGTCTATGGTAATTTTCTACAGCAACTCACACAAATGGAAGAAGACTGATGCTATCGTAAATAGGATTTTTTTCTTTTTTTTCTTTCTTTTTTTTTTTTTTTTGTTACTTGGATACATGGTCTCGGTCACCAAGTTGCCCAGGATGGGTGCAAACTTGTGATTCTCCTGCCTGAGCATCCCAGAGTAGTGGTGTTACAGGGCTTCTGGGATGCTGTTTTTTTTTTCAGGGTTCCTGTCCAGGCACTTGTTCTCCTGAAAAGAGAACTGGACAAAAAATGAGGTAGTAAAATTTTTTCATTCAATGAACATATTAAAGGTAGGAAAAGGAGTAATCTCTGCAAAGTGAATATGGGTCAATATGGTCTGCAGAGTGCAGGAGGACCTGGGAAAATGTTCGCAGTGGGATACAATGACGTTAATGACCTCAGTCTTTTATATCTCCCATATTGATGCCACATCTAGACCATCCTTTCAAAAATTTGCTTGATCTTGTGCCAGAAGAACTGAAGATAGAATATTCTGATTAGTCCCAGCAGCATGGTTTAGGTACAGATGTCCTGAATCTCTGGACAAGACATCCTCAGGTGCTCAGCCAGCTGGCCCTGTCCTAATCTCCTGTCTCAGTCAGACCACAGGAATGAACCACTATTCTTAGGATGAATTGGATTGTTTTCTTAATTTCACATTGTTAAATGATGTTGTAAACATAAATAATTCTGCATGTATTAAATTTGCATTCTTCCATTTTGCTAAATCTTACTAGTTCTAAGTTTTTCTATGGAATCTTCAGTGTCTACATATATTATCCTGAAAAGATAATTTTAGTTCTACCTTTAGAGTGCTGATTTGGATGATTTGTATCTCTCTTTCTTGCCTGTCTGCTCTAGGTAATACTTCCAATACTATACTGAATGAAAGTAGTAAGAGGTGGCATCAGGCTCATCTTCATGATCTTAGAAGAAAAGTTTTCCATTTTTCACTATTGTTTGTGATGTTGGCAATCAGATTTTCATATGCAGGAATTGTTATAGTGTAGTAATCTTGTTTTCCAGAATACTGATTTTTTAATCATGAAAGGGTATTAATGGTTTCCAAGTACTTGTTCTGTATTTGTTGAGATCATGTGATGTTTTTACCCTTCCTTCCCTGTGTCACATTTATTAATTTCCTTATGTTGAACCACCCTGTATCCTCGGGATAAATCTCATTTGGTCATGATGTATGAATCTTTTAACTTACTACTGAACTATTCAGTAGTGCAAGTCTTATCTTGAAGCTTTGTTTTGCAAGAGCTTCAGAAAGACTGGTACTAATTCTTCTTCAAATGTTGTGAAGACACCTGGTCCTGGGGTTTTCTTTTTTTTTCTTTTTTTTTTTTCTTTTCTGCTGGGTGATTTTTGATTATTGACTGAATATTCTTATCAGTTACATATTTCCTTTCTGTTTCTTATTGACTCCAATTTAGTAGGTTGCCTGTAGGAATTTATCTTTTTTTCTTCTAGGTTTTCCAACTTTTCATTCTTCCCTAAAATTTAATGGAATCAGAGAAGTCTTCATAAGGGAGAAAATAGTTGAGCTAATTTTAAAAAGTGCATTCTTTAATAGATGGAAGGAATTATCTAGGTCTGTGTCTTGAATACCACAGCAAGTTCCTTCATATTTCTTCACATAATTGTTAATATCAGATTCTAAGACAAGTTTGCATTTGTTTTCATTGTTTTGGAAGAGTTCGACAAGTTCATCAGCCTAGGAAGTGTACCATAACACAAATATGTAAAAGAATGTCTTAAAAATAGAACACAATGGTAACAACACCAAGCTTCTGAAAGAAAAGGAAGATGTGGCTAATGACATTTGGGAGAAATTCACTTACTATTTTCGAAACTTCAAATACTACTAAAATTTTTAATCAGAAGAAATGGCAAGAATAGTTTTGTATTTGACAAACATTACTAATAGAGTTGAGTAAGGTGAACATAAACAGAGACAGGTAAGTGAAAAGTCTTAAGAAATCTATCAGAGTGATTCTACAACTGTGTGAAATGGACAGGAACAGTAAAATGAATGAGGTGACAAACTTAGAGAAAAACCCAAGCTTGACAGGACTTATAACTCTGAATATAGGAAT
This sequence comes from Dasyprocta punctata, assembly GCA_004363535.1. Taxonomy (NCBI): domain Eukaryota; kingdom Metazoa; phylum Chordata; class Mammalia; order Rodentia; family Dasyproctidae; genus Dasyprocta; species Dasyprocta punctata. The sequence goes on along the minus strand of RJWM01032158.1, from coordinate 12,589 downwards.
CAAGGGGGGTGAAAATGACCCTGAGATTTAGTTCCAGTGATTATAAGACTGTTGGTGACAAAGGCAAAAGGAATGTCTTGACCCATCTTTAACTTGAAGTACGGTCATTTTCAAAAATGGTGAAAAAGGAAAGCAGGCAGAGAGGAGAGAAAGGAAACCAGTTATAGAAGAAAACTGAAGGAGACAGATAGGAAGCTTTGTTATACACTGTATTTGATTGCCTGGAAATGCTTAAAGCACTTAGTGGATCAAAGATTTGCTTTTTTAAGATTTCCAATTAGAACTGTGTTAACAGTGTCTACAGAAGGGAATGTCAGTGCATCTGTCGAATTTTTTGTATTTATTTACTTTGATCTTTTAAATCCCGGTTTTGTGTTGATTAACTGTGACATTACTAAATGGTATGAATGTATTTGTTTTTACTATGAAAATGTCAAATGCATGTATTTAAAGCCCTTAAATTATTAAATAGGTACAATAATTTAAGTCATGTTTATGTATGTGAAAACTATAACAATTCAATAGTAAGAGCTAACATCTATTTTCTTCAAAAGACTAAAAAATATAAATTGTGTAGTGATGTTCATTTTTCATAGTGAAGAATTTCCTTGTATTTGAAATAGGAGGGGTGGAGGTGCGGATATAACTCAGTGGCATGAGCAAGGTCATGAGTTCAATTTCCCGGAACCAAAATAAATAAATAAACAGTAGTACATACTGATTTTTCCAAGCCAGAAAAGATCTGTCTATATTCATCAAGAACAGTGGTCTAGATCACAATTTATTCTCTAGCTTTTAAATTTGAGCTTTGAAGGCTGCTCACTTTTATATTTAAAGTGCTTTCATTTTTTTTTTAAAAAAGGAAGATACAGAAAGATTTTGTAACAGACTAAGTACATTAATAACAACTCCTGACCTATGTTGAGCACACATTATGAAGTTTCTCTTAAGATGACACATGGAAGTACTTCATATCTTTTAAAGCACTTACATAATAATGATGAAAATTTTAGGTTTCTTATTTTGGGGCACCAAAGACCTGTGTAATTCCTTGAATAAATATTGCAATACCTAATATTTCTTATAATATTGCTGATCCACGATAGAAGAATACTAAAACATTTAACAAGGAGAATACATGCTTTATGGTCTTATACAGACATAATTCATTCTCATGTAAATGAAGATTAAACTTGATTCTCCATTTCATTCTGGATAATTAACTTTCAGATGGAAGACAAAAGTTTTGAATATGAATTTGATTCTGGTCCTATGAAACACAGTGAGCTTATGTGACTAGCTCAAAATTATTCACTTAAAAACAGACCACACTGAGACCTGGACAACTTGAATCTTAGTCCTTTAATATACTCACTGTAGTGCATTTAATTTGCATTAGTAATTCATGAACAACTAAATGTGTAGGTTACTCAAGAGCTTTAATTTTTTAAAAAATTTTGACCAGTACATATTTGTTGTAGATAATGACTGCATGCATCTACATATATCATGAGGAACTGGTATATTTACGTAGCACAGTTGTTTTTACCTCGCCTTCTGCTCCCCTAAGAAATTTAATTTTTAATGATGGTAGAAACAAAACTAATTTAGATAATCAGATGGACAGGGGTTTTTTAAGGTCTCATCTTTAATCATTATTTATGTTTGGAGTTAGCTCAGGACTGTAAGTCTAAGGGAAATACTTACACTATAGGGAAACTTGGTCACGTTAGCCTTTGCCACATTTCACACAGCAAGGTTTAGTAATATTTATCTTCTTCAGTGCATTTAAAATCAGTGAGGGATGAAGATAAATTTTTCTTGACCAAAAGAAAATAAAATGGCTGTAAAATGGTTCTAAATGCACCTCATGTAGTTTTCATTTTCTGACAGAGCAGTATTTCAGAAGATAACTGAGAGGAGGAATTTATGGCAGGTGCATTACTACTTAGGAACTAATCTCACACACATGGCTGTTATCGTGAAATATGGATTTTAATAATCCTGGCTCTGTGAATTGTGTGATCCTGCCGAGTGGGAATGTGATTAGCCATGGCCTAAAAGATTAATTGAGATATATAGTGCATGATTACATCTAGTGAACTTCAAACTACTCTGAATTGCTAAAGTTTGCATAGTTAATGGTATGTCCTCATAGTGAAAAAAGAATAAATAAATCCAAATTTTATTACATCAAGAAGGAAAACATCTCTTTCCTTAGGTCATGTTAAAGGTCACTTAAATAGAATGCAACTGTTTCTTAGGCAGAGACATTTGTAAAAATATAGATACATAGATAACTGAATTGACAAAGAGATAATTCAAAAATGTTTTTTGAAATTTTCTGTGTCACTATGCATTTTATTTAAATAGAACTTTGTTCAAAAGAGAAACATTATTTCAGATTTCAACAAACATACATTTAAAAAATGAAAAATTAAAGTTCAATAGTTTAATTAATAAGAGTTTTAAGTTATTATTTTGCAACAGAGATAGAAGAGTGATTTAGTCCTTTGCTTTGTGGCACTGGGGATCAAACTCACAGCCTCGTGCTTGCCAGACAGGTGCTTAAACTGCTGAGCCAAAATCCAGGCCCTAGTTTTTTGAGGCAGGGTCGCACTATGTAGCTCAGGCTGGCCTTGTGCTCACGTTGTAGCCCAAGCAGGCCTCGAACCCACAACGCTCCACCTACCTCAGCCTCCCGAGTGCTGGGATTAAAGGCGTGCGCCACCACGTCGGGCTTTTAGTCCTTTTCTTAAATGGACAACTTTGCAAATATTTTGAATTATAGATATAGTTACTAAATAAATGACCTGAAAAGCTACTCAAACCTGATCTATTAATTTTTAGGTCTTATTAGATGATATTTATTTGAAATGAATTGAAAGAAATGTACTGGTAAAAACATAGGTGATGAAGTAAAGCATTTTAATAAAATTAATTGCTTAGATGTAAGATTATGTTCCAACAACATGCCTTTTACAAACTTCTGTAAAAAATAGGCTTTTCTGGGGAAGTACCATGTCAGTCTAGAGTCAGCGGCACTCCACAAAATGATCAGAAGCAGTTCAGCAAAGTCGACAAGTACTCAGAAATAGGGATCAAGCAAAAACAAAAGTGTATATAAATTTTGGGATCAGAGGTGGTTAGAAAAAGCAGCAGAGCTGTTTCTTGATCCAAGCCCTGCTTGCAACACAGGTCTAGTGAACATGTCATCTTGAGAAAAAAATATAACTTCCTAAAGGAAGAAGCCAACTGCAACAGTCAACTGTAGGGCTGCTACGGTAGGCTCCTAGCCTCTTAGAGCTCTTGTCCCACTGGGAGACACTGGTCAAGAAATGAGGTATTGGTAAGAGATCCTTAGATCAAGGAACTAAGAAAAGTACACTTAAGAGAATCACTCAGAGGCAGTAACTGAGTTACAACATGCCAGGTCTAAAGACAATGCTACAAGGCCACAGTGCTGGTTAGGGATCAGCAACCAGTTGTAATGGAATCCTTCACTCTCTGAGAGGCAGAAGAACGAGACATTGGAGGGTAACCAGCTCAAACACCAGTTAAACACCCGCCTTCCTACTTACAACCTTAAAGGACTGGAGCTTAGTTCCTACAAGTGCTAGAGGATAAGAGCTCTCCATTTTTTAACTGAGAGGGAAAAATACAGTGGTAAAATTCTGATTGCAGCCTAAAGACTTAGAGGACTCTTCCCTTTCAGGATTTTATATGACTGTGTTCTTTGTCCTTATTTATTTATTTGAGGTATTTGTTATAAGAAAGGGAGAATAAGAATTAATTACTTCTCTGGTTTACATAGGGTGTCTCAGAGTCATGTCAGTACTTTGGTAAAGTCATGTACTTTACCAAATATTGTGCAAGGAAGATTCAAACACAGACTTTCTACTTGATTTTTCAATGCAAATCTTAAAGACCAGGAAAGCTTTGAGTGAGCTTTTTCAAGCCCTACATGAAAAGATGTACCAAGCCAGATTATTATATCCAGAAAACTATACATTTGCAACTATGAAGTTCCCTTCTTATAACTGCTTTCATTATATCTCATGTTTTGATGTGCTGTGATGTCACTGCCATTTGATTCTAGGAACTTTCTAATTTCTCCTGATTTCTTCTGTGACATATTGATTTTTCTAGAGTACATATATCATATCCTTGTGTTTGTATAATTTAATTTCTATTGCTGTGGTTTCTAGTTTTATTCTGCTGTGATCTGCTAGAGCACACAAAATTATTTCAATTCTTTAGCCAACCCTCTGTTCGTATTTGTGCATCCTCTTTTCCAGCTAAACTACATTTTCATGTCCTATATAGACTCTCCACTTTCAGAATTCTCTACATGCTAATTTATTTATTTTTTTATTTTTATTTTTATGTTTTTGTAATGGGAATTGAACTCACAACCTCACTTACACCACTGGCACTTACACCACTGAGCTGAATCCCCAGCTCTACGTGCCAATTTATAGTCCCTAGTAAATGACGTATGTTCTGTTATATGTGTTTATTTACAAAGAGAAATGAGTTTTCCTAGAACATGTAGCCATCTCTAAAATCAAGAAATGATGCTATATTCTTGGTTAAAGGAATTAAGATTTTGACAACCTACTACATATATTATGAACATATTCAGCACTATATGGCTATAAGTACATAATATCAAGCAACCAGCACTGTAGTTGTATTTTTATACTAATGAGAGACATGACACTACTTCCACTGAAAGAAAGAGATTTACCCAATGATTCAGTTTGTATTGGTGAAAATTAATATTAGATGTTATAAAATAAGAGATGACAACAACCTTCTTATAGCACATGTGGATTCACTGACCACACTCTATTACTTCAGACCTGGAGAGAAGCCCTATCAGTTGGAAGGTTTTATGAAGGGAGTACTATATTATATGAACAATAAGGAAGCCCGGTATTATAGGAAGGAGGAAAAAATACGAATATAAATGTGTTCACAGGATATTTGTAAGCATTTCTGGATTATAACTCTACAATGGATAGGTAATGGAATCTGGGGCTATTTTGGTACACAGCTCACTTCTTATGGCTTATTTGTTAGCTGTTTACTAAATAAACAGCTAATAAGAAAAGTAGAGTCTGAATCAAACTGAATCATTCTAAAGAATTATGACATTTAAAGATATTGTGTATATTGTAAGACATTGCATGAAGACAAAAAATGATAATTATTGGAGAAAAACTATGCCTATCTGATTGAAAAATTATATAATGTGATCATACACTGAAGTATCACACGACAACACACATATTAATATGCTTTACGTTTCAATTAAAACATTATTATACCCACATTCCTCATCTCATGTTAAAACAAAAGACATATATAATTTTTGAAAAGAAATTGTATTACATATTTAGAGATAACTACTGGAATATTAGTATCAGGATCTGGCCTAGATCTCCCAAACGAGTGTATAGCTAAGACTTAAATAAATGAGAAAAGTGGTAAGATTTTAGGGCTCCAGGAGGATCAAAACCCTCTGCAGTGTTCAAGACTCTGGGGGTAAGACAAAGAGCTTCTTTGGGCAGTCCATATTTATTAGGCTTTCAAACAAAGACAGCATATACTGAGGAAAGCATGGGAAATGGTAGAACCTTGGGAGTCACTTCAAAGACTTCTCCAAGTAGTAAATTACGCCAATTTAGGAGAACTGTTTTATTTCCATGATGATGATGTTTATGGTAGGAGTGAGATAGCAGGAGTCAGATGCCTACAGCTGCAGTCTCTATCTACTTAATTGGGGTTAGAGCCAGGTGTCCCAAGTTGTGGCCTTATCTTGCCCGTTGAGGTATTTCTGGCATCACAGGCCACTACAGGTCTCAGCCAGGATCAGTGATTCATAGAGGTTCACTTACTATGAATCAGCTCCCATCACCAGGCAAGGAGCCTAGATCTAGGACAGACTCACAAATAAACAAAGAAAGCCATTTAGTAAATTTTAAATCCTGCTCAGAGCAACTTCGTAGTGGTCTCAAGCATACTAGTAACTAACGTCAAGGATTTCTGGGCAAGATATATATATTTTAAGGATAGAAATATGCTGTCTTCTGGGAGAGACTTGGTCACTAATGACTAAAGAGGGTCTACCCTGTAGGGCAGTGGCGGTGAACCTGTCACAGCTGGCTGTTTGTACCCTTGAAAGCTCTAAAAGATTACCATTAGTAGTCTAGGATGTAACTTGTGTTTTGATGGCTTTATACAACCTTTCACTTCATTGAAAGCAGAAATATGTTGTCTTCAAAAGGACCTTGTGCTGTAGAGAACAGCACATCCTTTCAGTGATATACACAAAGCATATAAAAGCAAAAAGGTGGTATTTAATGTTTTGAATATGTTATTATGTATGTGTATTATGTATGTGTCATGATTGCTTAAAATTTGAGATAAAGTCAAGTTATCCTTTTCTATAGTAATATTTTTTGTATATCGAAAGCTTCATCAACATCAAATAGTTTATAAAATGCCAAATATTTTCTAATTCTTGGAATTTTTATCTTAATAGACAACAACATGCCTGAATACATCTTGTTTGACACCTTCTTACAAAAATTGCTCTTCCTTTGTATATGTTATCACTAAGGTCTGTTCATCAAGTTTCTGTTTTCACTTTGTTCAGAAACATATATGAATGCTTCTTTCTTACATTTCATATGATAGAATACATACTATACATTATCACTTTTATTAATGAAACTTCAAAGTTGCCTGCATCTAATGAAAACTGAATTCATAGTTACTTAAATGTACATTATATATGCAAAATAAATTCTTAAATAAATTTTTGGGCAGCATCTCTATATGTTGAAATCCTATTAAGATAGTCATTATACAGAATTGATAAATTTGTTAAATTCTAATATTAATTTTAAAGAAAAATAAAGTTATATACCATTTCATATGTATGTACTTTGTTAATTATCCCTCATTTTTAGAGGTAATCAGATCTAGTGGCAATTAGAATCAAATTGATATGAATTTTAATGATGTGTTGGCTGCCTTTCAGCTACATCAATCTGCATCCATTCCTGAAATTCTCTGATCTTCAAATTTTCTCATATTAGAAATAATGCCTACATAATAAGATTATTGTGAAGATTAAAAATAATGGAGTGTTTAGCAGAAAAAAGTACTCAGGCAATTACAGATCCTCATAGAAATATTTTTCTAGAAAAGATTATTTGAAAAGATTCACGTAAGCAGAGGAAACACAAGCAAATTATCCAAAAACACACACAAAAAATATTTTTAATATGTGTTTGGATTTATGTAGTCAGTAAGTTAAAATTTTAAAAGTCAAATAAATATTAGAAAGAATAAAGGCACTAGTGTTTTTATTTGTTCTTTGCTTAGTGTTTCACTTCTGAAATGTCTTAATAACAGAACCTTAATGAATATTTTTCTCTTCAAATTCTTGTTCCTTGATTTTTTCTAGGTAATGTATATGAATTTCATGCAAAATGTAAAAAAATTGCAATCCTTAACATAAATTGGTTAAAGCATTTTGAAATAGTAATCTTAGGTCTGGTGTTTGAAATTGACACTTTTGTGCAAGCACATAAAAGAAAATCTTGTGCCATTTTAAAGCATCCTACACCTTTGTGCTATTTATATATGGTTTTACTGCATTAGAATTTGTGTATCTTCAAGTTTATCCTTCTTTATAGTTTAGTAGTATTCCATTATATAAAAATATCATATCTCCTTAATCCATTCCTCAGTTGATGGGCATTTGGGTTGTTTCCAAGATTTAGCTATTACGAATTGTGCTGCTATGAACATGGGTGCACATATATTGCTGTGATATGGTGTTTTTAATAGGTAAATAGATGCAACTATAGTCCATTCTCATAAATGAAATAAATGAGAACCACATGTTTAAATATCACATTGTCTCTCTAATGGACAAGACTGAAAAGTAAATAAGACTCAAAATCTACAATAGATATTGTGAAAGGGTAACAAACAGCTGAAAAGTAAAGAACAACCTAAATGGGTGAAAGGATTAAAAAAGGAAGAGAAAAGAAAAAAATATATATGTATACAAAATACACCTAGGATAATTATACTACTGATTTTTCTTAGTTCATTGAAGAGAGAGGTTTGTGCTTATATTTTTGGTCAATTATGCATGCATATAGTAATTTGAGCAACTAATTTGAAGATAACAATAAGCAATATATTAATCATTGTCAATTTCCTATTATCTTGTTTTTGAAATTCTGTATCTTTGTTTTTATTTTTTGTCTTTAAAAAAACAAATTTGTTTATCTCGAAAAGAAAAGACAGTTACAGCTCACATCAACAATATATGCTTCATTGCTCATTTCCACAGGTCATTCCACAAACAAAAAGTAATTTTTTTTCTTTTTTGGTATGGATGTTGCCTACTTTTAGCCCTAGCAAACAGATTTTGAAACTGATGTTTAAACACTTCAGTGGGAAGCAGCTGGATTTTCTGGAGAACTCATGAATTAACACAAATACTAACAGATTAAACAACATTTATATAAACACATGAGAATGAATTTTGAATACTTAAGTATCCCAGAAAATACTGACAAGTAATTTTGAAATCCTGCTGAACTAAATAGAATTCAAATTACAGCTAAAGATAGAATATGTCCAAAGAATGATACACTATCTCTGGTTTTAACCAGAAAACAATAATCTGTACTATAAAAATCATTATAATGACAACTGTATTTTCTAATATTTCTAATAATAATATAAATAAATGTTCTATTGTTAAATATATAGAATATTTCCCATTGAAGTAACTTATGCCATTTTATTCATTTTAACATGTGATATTTTATTGCAAGCAAATTAAAAATGGGAAACTGAAGTACAAGGCTCTAGGTTTAGTTGGTGGCAAGGCTGATAACAGGAAACAATACCCCATCTTCCTATGTATTTCACTATAGCTGGTGTTTTTCACTATTTCTGAACATAGATGTATACACTTTAAAATATGTGACTAGTTAGATTTAATGAATTCACAGCAAAATGGGGTTGCTACTAGCATTTACATAAATAAGTAAATTTATTGTAGTGGAATTTGAAGACTACATTGTCTCTGAACTTTCATCAAAAATGTCATTATATGTGTTATTAGTACCTATACCTCTATTCCTGAAAAATGTGAAATGGTTAACTCATAAAAATACAGGGAGTAAATGAAGAAACTGATTTAGTTCACTGGCCACTTGTTTTTGTCATAAGGTAATTGGCACGAAATATCTCTGGAATACCTATCAACTGTAGGTATTACATGAAAAACATATAGAAGTGAGACAGTTCAATATGAACAAAGCAACTTCAAAAACCAAGTAAAAAGAGAAATAAAATCTAACCCATTGTCTTCATAGTTACTTTCAATGTTAAAGGAGGAAAGATTTTAATTAGCTCATAGTTTATAGAGGTTTCAGTCCATAATCAGCTAGCTCCAAGAAAGGGTGGCACATGGTAGAGGGGTTTCATGCAGTGGAAAACAGCAAAAGCAACAAGCAAGGAGGAGGAGAGTAAGCCTCTTTTCATCCCCCTAGGTCGGGTGTAGCACTCACACCCTTAATCCCAGCATTATACTAAGAATCAATCACAAACTGTAGATCCAGTTACCTCTGTTAAGTCTGCCCAACCATGATGCATGAGGTTTTGTGGATGTCTTGGTTACTTCTCTCTCTTGCTGGGACAAAATACCCAACATCCAAAATTAAGGAAGTAAAGGTTTATTTAGCTTACAGTTTTTGGAGGGTTCAGTTCATAACCAGCTGACTGCAAGGCAGGGTAGCGTGGCACTGTGGCAATACTTCAAGGCAGCAGCAGGCAAAGACAGCCAGAGCAAACAGGAGGGAAGGGCAAGCCTCTTTTCCTCCCTTGTAGGGTGGGTGTAACACTCACAAAATCTCTGTGCCCTCCTCATGCTCATGTACAGGACGGGATATTTACAAAGTAAGGATCCTATCTCCCTGCTGAATCTCCTAGTTAAATTTCTAAACTTCTCAAATTGACACAATGTATCAATCCTAACAATCCACCCCTTGTCAACTTGGCAAGGCCACACATTTTCTTTGAGCTTATTCTTAACATTTTGCAACTTAAACATTACAACACAGTTTAACAACCCTTAAGAACCAACATTAAGTCTATCAACATTATATTACATTAGAAACATAACATTTTCATTTGGGCCTCCCAAAGACTCATGTACATCCCTTTATGCAAAAGGCATTTAGTCTACCTGCAAGAGTTGCCAGAGTCCTAACAGTTTCAGGATTGCTGAAAAGTTCAAGTGCCAATTCTCCTCTGAGAAGGAAGGCAAACTCTTAGCTTCAAGGCCCTGTACAAATGCAAGCAAATTTAAACACTGGCAACATACTATGGCACAAGATAGACATTACCATTCCAAAAGTTACAAACAGGGTAATACAAACAATTGGGACAACAGCAAGTCCAAAACCCAGTGGGGCAAACATTATGTCCTATAGTTCCATGTGCACCATTTGAGTCAGTCTGGCAAATTGTGAGTTCCAAAATGTTTACATGACTCCACCCTTATGGTGTTTCTGTTGGTTACCAATTCCATGGCTTCTCTCTTGGGAAGGCTTTGCTCGCTCATTGCAGGTTTTCTTAGATGACGCACGTTCCAAGCTTTACCAAACTTCTGTGGTCTCCACTGCACCTTTGGCTTCACATACACAGCTTCACACACTGCCCTCTCAGAGGCACACTCCCCGGTCTTCCAGGCCTTCTGAAATTGGGGTGGAAGCCTTTTCAACCTCAGAACTTGTACATTCTCTATGCACTTAAAACCAGCACCATGTGGATGATGCTGAGGTCTGCTGCCAGCTGTAGCAGAAGCCAGGCTTTCCTGTCTCTTGACTGTGGGGGTTTAGGGCCTGGATTGCTGAGCAGTCTGAATCTGATTCTGAGGAACAGATTCTCTATGCTGCTGCCATTCTGGAATCTGGTGCAACTGCCACCACCATTCTGGAGCATGGTGCTCTGAGGCTTTCTCCTCCAAGGAAAGTCTTTCGCTTTTGCAGTTTTGAGGCTGCAAAGTGCAGGGACCCACGGTCTCTTCTTGTGATGCGTGATGCCCACAGGCCATCTTTTTATTTATTTATTTATTTATTTATTTATTTTGCTCTTTCTCAACAATCAAGATCTCAGATCTATCTTTATAGTCCACAACTCTACTGGAGCTTCCATTCTGGACAAATTCACAATGTTTTAAATCATTCTGCTGGGCTCTTTACTCTTGATTTGTAACATAAAACAAAAAGTCCCTAACAGCAGCCATGCTACTGCCTCATCATTAGACTGCCTTGAAATTTCTTTTGCCAGATCAGTCCACCGCCCTTAATCTCCATCTCAGGCAAAATCTCTGTACATGAACAAAATGCAGATAAACTTTCTGGCAAGCCATAACACATGTCGTGTGGAGTCCAACAATCAATGCAGGCCTTCTTTCCAGCAGAAACCTTCTGAGCCTGGTCTCTACTGGTAGGGTTTCCATCAGCCTTCTGAGCTCTGACCAGAGTCTCCCATGCAGAACAGCCTAACAGCTCTATATATTCAGGTAATATCTTGGAACCTTTCTAAACTCTTCCCACAAGCCATTTCCAAAGGCTCTTGAATCATGGTCAGGGATAGTTACAGCAACAACCCCACTCCTCTGGTACCAAATTCTGTCTTGGTTACTTCTCTCTCATTGCTGGGACAAAATATGCAATACCCCAAATTAAGGAAGGGAATGTTTATTTATCTTACAGTCTTCATTTAGCTTACAGTCTTTGGGGGTTTCAGTCCATGATCAGCTGGCTACAAGGCAGGGTGGCATGGCACTGTGGCAATACTTCAAGGCAGTAGCAGGCAAAGGCAGCCAGAGGAAAAACGAGGGAAGGGCAAGCCTCTTTTCCTCCCTTATAGTGTATGCGGGCTTCTGCCTGCCCCAGGGTGGGTGTTGCATTCACAAAATCTCTGTGTCCTCCTCTTGCACAGGATGAGGATATTTACAAAATAAGGATCCTGGCTCCCTGCTGAGTCTCTTAAACTTCTAAACATCCCAAGTTGACACAGTGTATAAAGCTGTAATAGTCCAGCACAAGCCATAGAAGTTTATAACTTCCAGAGAACAATTCTAGATGTAGAATTTTTAAATAATTTTTTAGTTCATATAAATGTGTTACAACAAAGAAAACATAAAAAATTGAAAATCATTTTCTATTTGTGTTGGAAGTAACATATTTTTATTTGTGCATGATTTATGTATTTTGAAGATTATTGCATGCAATTTATAATCTAAATTCATATGTTGAAAGCTTTACTTTTATGCTTAAAATTATTTTATTTCATTAAAATTTTCTAGTATGCATATTACTTTGAAAATACTTGAAAAGCTGTAAACAAGCTCATGTTGTAAAATTAATTCTCCCCAACCTATTCTATAAGAGCTTTTTATTTTCTGTCATTTTCTGAAGAATAAATTGGCTTTCAGTGATCCCTTATCCATAATACTCAAAAACTATTTTTGTTCTCA
>RJWM01032157.1:0-21712 GCA_004363535.1 Dasyprocta punctata | reverse complement strand
GTGTTATCTGGGCGGCCATCTTGCAGGAAGTCCCTAAGATGATGTTTTAACTTGTATTAGTAGCTTTTTTTTGCAGAATGGGGAAGTTGTATATTTGGTTCAATTTTGTATGCTGTCATTATATTATCTACTTACTTAAATTTTCCTGACATTATGCATTGCAGTATAAAGACATGTAAATAATCAAAAGCTGTGAAGGGTCTGTGATTTTAACCTACTTGCAAATTAATATGTTAGCCTCTCACAGTCTAATGGATCCTGATAGAAGAAATGAGACTCCTGGGTCAGAGACAAAGGACAACTCATTGCTCAGAGCAATAGCAATAATCAGAGCATTGACATTTCTTCCAGTTTCCTAGACCTCAATTCCTACAGCGTGACATCAGGAAGGTAAATGATAACTGTTCATATAGTATAGTGTACCCTAGAAGAAAAACCCTCAGCATAGATTCCAAATATTTTATAATGGGGAGTAAACTTATCTGATCTATGCTTCTGAAGAAGATTTTTTTTTGTACTTTTCCACTGCTCTGGAAGGAGTGCTAGGCACTGGTAAAAATTCTAATTCTTTGATTTAACAAAGTTTTATTGAGTACTCACTTTATTCCAAGGGCCATAGCAGATGTCCACTAAAGGGGACAATGTATGTGAAAGAATTTTTCAATTCTGGAAAGACAAATATTAGCTATTTTGCCTACTGCCACAATTAATTTGTCTTTTTAGTATTTGCTGATAGCAGTTATTGTGCCTCTTTCTAATGTTGGTTATCTTCCAGTGTCTGTATGGATCTTTTTTCTCTGCAATTGTTGTTTAGCTGAAGCGCTGAAATACTAAAGCTTCCAGTCTCTAGTTTCCTTTGCACAAAACAGACCAACAGATTTCTTCCTATAGCCAGATTTCCTGGGGCTTTTAATTCTCTAATTTCATAATTGGGAAAAAGAGAAATTAGTTGGGTTGGGATTTTAAAATGCAAGTTTCCAATTGTAAAATTAAATAATACTTGGATGTTATGGCTTGTATCTAGATGTCTCCCCAAAGCATATTTGAGGCCCTGGGTTCAATCTCCAGTACCCCCCAAAAAATGTTAAAAAGCAAAAACAAGTTAGCCATTCCTCCTAATACCTCCTGCAAGAGCAGGTAAGCTGTATTAACTGGTTCCCTGTGCTCCCCGCCAGTTTGTTGCAAAAATGAAGTAGAAAAAATAATTCCAAGGGTGGGGCCAAAATGGGCTGTACTACTTCTGCAAATTAACAATTTCAAAATATTTCAAATTTTATTAGATTTGGGATTTGTGAGCTATACTTATTGACACTTGTAACAGATCTCTATATGAGTCATACCTTGGCATCATTCTGGCTTCTGCTGAAAAGTCACCGTCTCATACAACTGAACCACGTGTTCCTCACTTTGTATCTAGATGTCTCCCCAAAGCCTCACAGGTGTGGAATTTTGCAGTGATAGGTGGGGAGTTTTGAAGGTGGTTGAATGTGGATTAAGGATGTGAACGGAGGTTAAGGGTGTGAATAATGGAATCCCCTGAGTGTGTGTGGCACCAAACAACAGGCTTACAGCCTGAGTGAATATAAAGGGAAAGCGATAAGGCAGACCTGCTGCTTGATGGTTGCTGCTCACTAACTTCTATTTCCCATGCCATGGACTGTTTCTCCTCTGCAATGCCCTCTGCTGTGCCTGCCTGCACTGAAACCAGGCAACTGTGAACTGAAATCACTACAAACTGTGAGCTAAAGTAAACCTTTCCTCCTTTAACTTTGAGTGTCAAGTATTTCATCTCAGCAACAAGAAAAGTAATTAAAACGTTGACTTTAAGAAATATTAACCCAGATGGTCTTGGTTGCATATACTTACAATCCCAGAAGTCTGGTCAGCTGAGGCAGGAGGATTGCTATTTGGAACCTAACCTGAGCAATTTAGCAAAATCCTTTATCAAAATAAAATATTTTTTTAAAAAAATAATGGTTGGGAGTGTAGCTCAGTGTGGAAGTTTGGATTAGGTTTCATGGGGGGTTAGGAGTGAGGAAGAGAAGAAGGAGGAGGAGAAGGATGATGAAGATGAGAAAGAAAAGGAGGACAAAATAGAAAGAAAGAGCAAAAGAAAGGACAAAAAAGAAAGAAAGGATGAAAGGATGAAAGAAAGAAAGAAAGAAAGAAAGAAAGAAAGAAAGAAAGAAAGAAAAGAGAAAAGGAAACCAAGGTTAAGACAAGGATTTTCCAACTGGATTTTGGTCTATTTTACTTATTCAGGTTTTGGCATTTAATTATGGTGCTTACTACAATAAATAAGAAGTTTCTAGAATTGGGTGTGTGTGGTGGAACTACATGCTTGTAGTTCCAGCACTGTGGGTAGCTGAGGCAGGAAGACCACATATTCAAGCCCAGCCTAAGTAATTTAGCAATTTAGCAAAACCCTGTGTCAAAATAAAAACTAAATAATGGTGGAGAGATAGCTCAATGCAAAGGCCTTTGATTCAATCCCTGGTGCAAGAACAACAACAAAAGAATCTATTGGTAGCTGAATATTTTAACATAAATTTATTTTAAAAACTTACAAGGTGAAAAAACCTACTATGCAAACTTACACATTGTTATGATTTGTGTTTAAATGTCCCCCCAAAGCCTCATTTTCAATCGTGGAGATGACTGAATCTAGCATTTGTGATTGGTTTGTTGTCTAGTGCTGGGATTGGTGGTGTGAGTGCTGCACCCGCCCAGGGGTGGGTAGCTGGCATACTATATAAGGGAGGGAAGGAGGTGTCTTTTTCCCTTTTGCCCTTTTGTCCTTTCTGCTTTTGTTGCTTGAGGCTGCTATCAATGGTTGTCCCTTAGCCTCACCAGCTGGCCTTGGAGTCAGCTGAGTATGGACTGAAACCTCCACAAACTGTAAGGTAAAGAAACCTTTCCTTCCTTCATTTTGGGCATCAAGTATTTTGCCTTAGCAATGAGAGAAAAGTAACCAAGACGTATATAATATATTATACTCTAAACATGTAATACAAACGTTTAAAAAGTACTTTAGGCAAGAGAATAGAGTTTTAAAATTCTTTTTAGTGTATATTTTATTTTTATAGCTTATTGAAATATAACTGACATTAAATAAACTGCACATACAGTATTTAAAGGTGTTTCAAGATACCATTACCATGATGAAGATGGAGAATGTTTACCAGCTAGTTTTCAAGTATCTGTTTGTAATCCTTTCTTCCCACCACCTCACACCTAGACAGCAAGTGATTTCTCTTATGCAAGCACAGAGATATTTTCATTCTCTAGAATTATAAATAAATGAAAATACACCACTGCAAAGTTGCAGTTCAGAGTTCATGACCTCAGATCTTCACAATGTTTCCTTAGAACCTAACAAATAATCATTCTCAAAAATCCCTGCAATTTCCCAGAAACGTTAATTATCCTGCACAACTGTTTTTATGGCAGGAGGGTTGCAAGTAGCCCGTCTGCCAGTGTTACTCACTTCTCCTCACTGCTGACTGACAGCTGCCCATAACCCATCTCAGACAGAGGCATCAGCATACCCACATCATACCAGGTTGCCGCAGCACATGTGGCTATCTCCAGGGCTCTCAGTCTTGTTCTTAAAGTTCTAAGATCTCTAAGATGCTGTCAACATGCCCTGTACTTTCTAAGGCTTTATTAATACAGTATTTTATTAAATTAAATTATATAACTTTGGGAGACATAGCATATTTAGAGTTCAAACTGTAAAAATAGAGATTTATAGGCATTTTTCTGATTATATCTGAGATTTTCAGTTTTTCACAATTCCCAAGTGCTCCGGAATGTAATTCCCGTGAATTTTGGGGGTTCACTGTATACAATATGTAATGTTTTTTCTTCTGGTTTCTTTCACTAGCATAATTTTTAAAATTTATTCAAGTTGGCATCTGTAGCACTAATTATTTTTCTGACTAGTAGTATTACACTATGCATATATTCCACAATTTATTTATCCAGTCACCCATTGGTGGACATTAGGATTAGTTGCATTTTGGATCTGTAACAGAGCTATCATAAACATTGTCATATACAAGACTTCATGTAGGTATATCATTACCTTTGGGCAATAAATAATAGTTTGACTGAGTCATAATGCACATAATATACACTTAACTTTTTAATAAACTACAAATATATCTTCCAAAGTAGTTATATCATTTTATGTGCCCATGACCAGAAAGTGTGAGTGTTCCAGTTCTTCCAAATTCTTATCAAGCCTTGGTACAGTTGTGTACTTTAATTTTGCCATCTAGTGGGTGTATAGAGGTATCTAATCATAGTTTTAATTTGCATTTCTCTAATGACCAATGATACTAAGCATCTTGTCACAGGTTTATTGGCCATCTGCATGTCTTCTTTGGTGAGGTATCTAGTCAAGTATTTTGCCCATTTTTGCCATCATTTTCTTTTAAGTAGGTTGTAATATCTTATGCCAATATGATACTGTCTTGATCGTTTTAGTCATATAAAATCTCTTGAACTTCAGTATCACTAACAGGAAAATCCAAACTGTTTTTCCTTTTCTCTTACTCAGCAACATAAAACACTTCTGTGATTCTACATGTGTGGAGGTATTTTCTCACACAAAGCAATTCTGCACAGAATTGCTTTCCCTTAAAAAGGGACTTAAAGGACACAAGCTGGATGCCTTTAATTTATTTCAACTGTGACACTATCTACCTGCAGATAGTGTCAGACCCCACAGGTTAAGGGCTCAGTCCCACAATACTGCTCCCAATGTATAATGCCAATCATAACCCCAGCTTGCTGTCTGTACCTCTGATCAACCAGCTACCAATTGGATTTCCCATGACTGTTGCCTCAATTTGATTAATTTAGAAAAGCTATTCACAGAATTTAGGTAATGCTTTACTTACATTTACTGGTTTATTATGAAGGCTACTACAAAGAAAATAGAAGGAAACATCATCCAAAGAAGCTCAGATGTTTTATAAAGCAAAAAAGAATTTATATTACATTCTAGAATTAGAATTTGGGCAGCACAATTTCTAGTGGAAAGAAGAATATGTTCCATTAGGAAGGAGATCCTTTTAAAGAGAAAAAAAAGGAAGTTTAAGCAGGTCAGATAGGTCATTTAATTAGAATTATGATTGGAGGATAAATTTACTTCACTAGCTCATTAATCTAACACAAACCGGTTTGGGCTTCATTATTATAGGAAAGAGTTTAGTTTATACAAACCTTAGGATGTTCTTTCTCAGGAAATAAATTTCTTTTGGCATGTCAGCAAGTTCTTAGAGTGGTCACCTCAGCACAACATTAGTCTGGGTCACAAAATATTGTCACTGCTGGTGGTTTTCTTTGACAACATTAAAGATGTATAGAGCAAAGTGTGTGGAGAGGGACACAGATCTTCAGCGCCCCCTCCAGGTATGCCACTCTTCAGAAACAAGTACATGTGTAACTCTCTGGAAACTTTCTAAACACTGTTCTTGTGGAGTTTTGTGGGAGTATCATCATAGAGACATGGCTGTTGAAATCATTGGCCGTGAGCCATCAGCTCTTCTTCCCTCTCCTGGAGATTTAAGGGTGATGCTAAGAGTCTCAATCTTCATACCATACTTTGGTCTTTCTGGTGACAATTGTCTTGGTTTTCCAGTGATCAGTCACAATCAGGAAGCTATTGATGACCTTATAGTCACCAGTCATCTCATTAGCCTTCAAAAGATACTATTATCACTCAAGAGAGTCCCAAGGTTTTAGGAGCTTTATATTAGGAAATGGACAAGACTAGGTAGCAATATGCATCAGCTAAGATGGTGATGTCTATGAGATGCATAATTAGGCTACCTCGTTAATGTACAAACATCACTGAGGGCACCTAACACAAACTAAGACTGCTACCATGGCACTAGCTGATATAATCTTAGAGGACCACCACGTTTTATGTGCTTGGTATTGCTTAATGCCCAAAACGTCATTCTACAATACCTAATTGTAATATATATATATACATATATATATATAAAGAAATCACAATACCACAAATGTAAAAATAACTGTATTGTTTCTCAAAATTTTCTGGCTGCCTGCATGTATTGCCTTTACACATAAATTTTAAATCACCTTATCAATTCTTCTAAAATTTTTTTCAGCAGGCTGGGAATTTAGCTCAGTGGTTTAAGCACCTACCTGGCAGGTGTGAGGTTGTGAGTTCAATCCCTGGTAGCAAAAAAATAAAATAAAATAAAATAAAATTTCTCTCAGAGATTTTGATCAGCATTTAGTTAGCATTGATCAATTTAGGAGGAATTAATATCATAATAATATTAGCTCACTATATAATCTTAGTAAATTCCTCTATTTACTTACATCTTTCAATTTTCTCAGTGTTTTATCATATTTAGCATACAGGTCTTGAAAAACTTTTATCAAATTTAACCCTAAGTACTTCATATTTTGATAATGCTATTAAAAACATTGCTAAATTTAAATTTCTAATTTTTGGCCTTATGTTGACATATATTTATCAATTTTATAAAATCATTCCAAAACATGTAAACCAGCAGAGCTCACATGAGATAGCTGGTGTTATATTTTTATGATAAGTGTCCCAATTACCAATTTCATAGTAAAATAATATAATTAATTAGTTAATTAATTAATTGAATCATACCAAAGGCACTAGAAAAATGTTTAAGAATTAAAAGGCCACTTGTTTAGTAAGAGAGGGAAAAGTGACTTTACCTTCTTAAATTCCTTGACTGGGCTACAAATCAAATTGACATAAAACATATTGGCAAAAAAATTGTATTTTCAATGTATATTTATTTTTACTTGACATAATGTATGCATTACAGAGAATACTGTGGTATCTCAATAAGTGCAATGATCACATCAGGATATTTAGAGTGTCTTTTAACTCAGACATTTCTATGTGTTGGGAACATTCAAACTCCTTTCTACTAGCTATTTAAAAATATTCTAATGATTGTTGTTAATCATGAATATCCTACTGTGCCTTAGAACATCATAAATTATTCCTGATGTCCAATGATAGCTCTGTACCTATTAACGGTCCTCTCTCTCTCCATCCCGCCCTCTCTCATACCCTTCCCATGCTCTAGTAATCACTAGTCCGCAGAAGTTTTCAGCTTCCACATATGAGTGAGAACATGTATCATTTGTATTTCTGCATCGGATTTATTTCACTTAACATAATGTCCTCTAGTTCCATCCATGTTGCTGCAAATAACAGAATTTCATTCTTACAGTTGAGTAATATTACTGGAATGTTTTTTCTTTATCTGCTCATCTGTTGTTGTACACAAGGGTTGACTCCTTACTGCAGCTATTACAAACAACCTCCTGCTTCCCCAAACCCTGATAAACTGTGAATACTGCCAGCCTTCCTGAAGATTCCCATCTGGGCCCACCATTTTTTATGGAGATGTGACACCTATTAAACAAACAGCTCCTGTCAGCCCATCGTCTCAGTGAATCATGCATAACAGCAGCAGCTGTCCAGTAGCCCCACGCTCACCTGAACTAATCACAGGCCTGCAGCTCCCACTGAGACAGCACTACCTTTGTACTTCTTCAGGTTAGTCCACAGCTCCCACTGGTGTACTGATGCCTCTGTACTACAGGACAGACTCTATAAAAGTCTTGCTCCAGTGATCCCATAAGTCTGCTCATGATTTATTTCTCAGATAGTGTGATCTTGAAAGGTCCTGTACACCTACTCAGAAATCTTACAAAGCACTCATCTCCAAAGAAAGAACAATAAATGCTAAGGCCTGTTAGCCCCAAAGAGATCCACAGACCTGCAGCCAGTAAAGATCAGTGGCAGAGACCAGTACCCAGCAGAGGGACTTGCAACATCCAGCACAAGTCACTGTCAAAGAGTGGTGGCTGGCTGTTGCAAAAACTAGCTCTGTCAATCAGGAGCATCCAGCATTATCTATTGTTCTCTGGTAGCATCAGGGCTGCTAGAAGAGTTGCACCTTGCCAATTCAAGGTTGCTATTAGAATCAAGCAAAAGAAATTAATTGATTAGGAATAGATACATGGTTTTACCACTACCATTTACTGAAGACTTTTTTCAACATTGTTGCTGACTCTGGGGAAATGACTTGCTTCTAAATATATTGAGCTATTTCTGGGTTTTCTATTCTGCTCTATTTTATATGCATGCATGTGTGTTATGCCAGTACTATACTGTTTTAGTTACCATAGCTTTGTAGTATATTTTGGATTCCAGATTTATTCTTTGTGCTCAGGATTGCTTTGGTTATATGATGTATTTTGTCATTCCAAGTCCATTTTCTGATTGTTTCTTCTACTCTATGAAGAATGTCATTCATATTTTCATAGGAATTGCACTAAATCTGCACATTAATGATTGGCATTTTAGTATTAATTCTTCCAGTCAATCAGCAAGAGATTTTTCTCCATAAATTTCTGACCTTTTCCATGTCTTTCACCAGTCTTGTGTAATTGTCATTGTACAGGTCATTCACTTCATTGGTTAAATACATTCTTACGGTTTTTTTTCTTTATTCTTTTTTTTTTTGATAGCTCTAATGAATGGAATTGCATTCTTGACTACTTGCTCAGTGCTTTCATTATTAGTGTATAAACAATTACTGACTTTTTTGTCTGTTGATTTCTTTTATTCTGCAACTAATACTGAACTTGCTTATCACTTCTAACAGTTTTTTGGTAGTTATTATATTTTTTATGTAAAAGATCATGTCTACAAATGAGGATAATTTGTTTTTTTTTTTGTTTTGTTTTGTTTTTTTGCAGCACCGGGGATTGAACTCACAGCCTTGCGCCTGCCAGGGCAGGCGTTTAAGCCACTGAGCCAAACTCCCAGCCCTGGTTTTTTGAGGCAGGGTCGCACTATGTAGCTCAGGCCGGCCTTGCGCTCGCGTTGTAGCCCAAGCCGGCCTCGAACTCACAACGCTCCGCCTACCTCAGCCTCCCGAGTGCTGGGATTAAAGGCGTGCGCCACCACGCCCGGCTTAAATGAGGATAATTTGAACTCATCTTTTCCTATTTGAATGACCTTTATTTCTTCTCTACATTATTTTTTTGTAAGATTTCTAAGGCTGAATTGCATCAGAATTATAAAAGTTGACATTCTTATCTTGTTTCCAGCCTTAGAGGAAATCATTCCAGATGCTCTCTATTTAGTAGAATGTCATGAGTAGCCATTTTGCATTGAGTTACATTCTTCTGTGTGTCATATTTTATGATACATATCAGAAAGAGATGTTGACTTTTATTGAATTTTTTCTACATTTTTGAGATGTTCATATAATTACTGTCCTTAATTCTGTTGAATTCTGTATATTAATTAATTTTCATATGTTTGCATCTTGAGGATATATCCCAAGATGCAAACATATGCATGTTTTCATGTGCTACTGGATTTGATATGTTAGTATTTTGTTGAGAATTTTTGCATTTATATTTGTCAGAAATACTGACTTTTAGTTTTGGGGTTTTGTTTTGTGTGTTCTCGCTCACTTTTGTTATCAGGGTAATTCTGGCCTCATGGAATTGGTATGGGAATGTACTCTGCCTTTTATTTCTTTGTGTAAGAAGATTTGACATTGGTTTTTCTTTAAAAACTTGGTAAAACTCACCAAATGAAATTATCTGGTCCTGGTCTCTTCTTTTGGGGAGCCATCTTATTACTAGTTTAATCTTATTCTTCATTTTTGAAATGTTCATATTTTATGTATCCTGGTGGTTCAGTTTTGGTAAGTATATTAGTCAGGTTTCCTGTTATTGGGACAAAATATCTGCTATCCACAATTTAAAAGGAGAGAGGTTTATTTTGCCTCACAGTTTCAGTGGTTCCAGTTCATAGTTGAATGATTGTGAGTCAGAAACATCATTACATAGGAAAGCTCCTCAACTCATTGTTTTGAGGGAGTAGAGAACAGGACAAGAGCCTGGGACCAAATATAGGTACCCAAGGTCACATTTCTATGACCCACTTTCTTCAAGTAGGTCCACTTCCTTATTGCTTGTTCAGTTATGAACTCACTAATGAGTTAATCCACTGATGAAATTAGTACCCTCACAATCCAGTCACCTCCCCAGAAGTCTTTTAATATATTCAAACTGACAATCCAGATTAACTGGCAGTAGATTTTATGTTTGGATATTTATCCATTTCCTCTAGGTTTTCCAAATGACTGGCACATAGTTATCCATACTAGTACTACTGGTCCTTTGTATTTTTGTGGTATTAGCTGCAATGCCAACTTTTTCATCTCTGTTTTTATTTATATGAACTTTCTCCTTTTTTCTTGGTTATGCTAGCAGAAATTTGGTCAATTATTTATCTTTTTCAAAAAATGAATCTTCATTTTATTGATCTTTCCTATTGTTTTTGTCTCTATTTTGCTTATTCCCACTCCTCATCTTTATTTTTTTCTTCCACTAATTTGAGATTTGATTTTGTTGCTTTTCTTTTGTTTTTTTATTTATTTTCTGTTTGCAGTACATGACATTTACATGCATCTTGGGGAGTAGATACATTTATAAAATGCAACAGTTTTTTAATCTCCTTCCCCTTCCTACCCACCTCTTTCCCTCTAAATTCCCTTTCCCAATTTTCGTTCTTTTTCTTATTATTCTTAGCTTATATTTATGACATATATATATATATATTCATTGAGGTTATTAATATCCTATACATGACCTACCTTACATCCCTGTTCCCTTTCCCCTCATCCTCAGTTTCCTGAACCTCTTCCCATTTGCAAGTCTATTCCCTTGTTTCCTTCTCTCCTTTGTTATGCTCTTAGTTTTTACTTTGTCTTATTCAAATGAGAGAAATGAAAGATACTACACAGTGTTTAAGTTTATGTGTCTGATTTATTTCACCCAACATTATATCTTCCAGGTGAATACATTTCTCTACAAATATCATAAATTTATCTTTCTTTATAGCTGAGTAGTATTCCACTACATATACATACCACATTTTTAATCTACTTGTCTGTTGATGCTTCCAGGATTTAGCTATTACGAATTGTGCTGCTATAAACATGGGTATTCATGTATCACTGTAGTATAATGTCTTTCCTTATGACCAAGCTATTCCCCTTCTAGGTATCTTTCCCAAAGAGCTAGACATTATCTTGTTGCCTTCCTGGTTACCTGAGCTGCACTATTAAGTTATTTTATATCTTACCATTTTTTTACGTCATTCTAAACACCCCTCTAATTACTGCTTCTGTTATACGTTTTGGTGTATTGTTTTTATTTTCATTTGTTTCAAGAAAAATTTTAATATCTTATTTTCCTCATATTCTTCAAGAGATGTTTAATATCCATGCATTTGCACAATTTCTAATGTTCTTATTGATTCCTTGTTTCATTCCGTTGTGGTTAGATAATATACACACAATGCCTTAAATTTGTGAAGAATTTGTTTGCAACCTGACATCTGATCTATCCTGGAAAATGTTCCATTTCCTGGTGAGAAGACTATAAACTTTAGTTTTTGAATAAAATATGTGCAGATGTCTATAAAATCAATTTGGCCTTCAGTGCAGTTCAATGTTCTTTCACTGATTTTTTTCTGACTGACTGATCTGACTCAATACAAGTAGGGCATTTCAACACCAAGTATTTTTTATTACAGTCTATTTCTCCTTCTGCATCTAATACTTTTTGCTTTATATATTCAGGTACACCAACATTGAGTACACATGTGCTTAACTATTTCTTCTTGCTGAATTGATTGTTTTAGCATTTAGTTACCTCTTTGTCTCTTTTTACAGTTTTTGATTTAAAGTCTGTTTCATCTGATATACTCACAACTACCCTGTTTATTTTTTGTTTCTGCTTTTGTAAGTCTATTGCTTCATTTTCAGTCTATGTGTGTTTTTAATGGTAAAGTAAATTTATTTTAGGCAGTATATCATGGGGTCTCCTTTTTAATAATGCATTTCATACATCTGCATTTTTTTCACTAAGGAGTTTATTCACTCACATTCAAGTTTATTATTGGTAAGTAAAGACATACTCCACATTTCGGGGTTTTTTTCTGGTTTTGTTTATCTTTGCTCTTTTCTTAGTCTCTTGCTTACAGGTGTTGTGGTAGTTTTCTGCATTGAGAGGGCTTAATTCTCTTCTCTTTTGTATACACTCTCTATTAGTGAGTTTTATACTTCTATATGCTTTCCTCATATTGGTTATCATTCTTTCACTTCTAGTGGAGTGCTCCCTTAAGCATTCCTTGTTAGGCCAGTCTAGTGGTGATGATTTCCTTCAGTTTTGTTTTATCTTGAAAGAACTTTATTCCTCCTTTGTTTTTGTTTTGTTTTGTTTTGTTTTGCATGTGTGTGGTTGTTTGTTTGTTTGCTTGTTTTGAGACAGGGTCTTGCTAGATAGTCCAGACTGACCTTGAGCTCACACCAATCCTCCTGCCTCAGCCGCTGGAGTGCTAAGATTGTAGGCATGCACCACCATGCCTAGCCTTTTTCATTTTTGGCAGATAGCTTTGATGGGTTTAGTATTCTCAGTTGGCAGATGTTTTCCTTTAAATACTTTAGCAATATCATCCCATTCTTTCCTCTCATGTAAGTTTTCTGCTGAGAAGCCTGCTGTTAGTCTAATGGAGAATCTCTTTTGTGGGACCTGATGCTTTTCCTTGACCATTTTTAGAATTCTGTCTTTGACTTGTACTCTTGACAATTTGACTATAATATGATTTGAAAGGGGTCTTTTTTTGTGAAATCTATTAAGGATCCTTTGAGTTTCCTGGACCTGGATGTTTATATCTTTCCCAAGATTTGCCTTTTCTTTTCTCATCTTCTGAAACACTCAAACTGTAAATAACTGTTCACACAATGATGTCTTGTAAGTTCACAGGGTTTCTTTGTTCTTTTTATTGAATTTTGTCTGACTGGATTATTTCAAAAGACCTGCCTTCAAGCTAAAAATCTTCTCTCTGCTGCTAAAACTCTTGACTGCATTTTTTATTTTACTTATTTGGCTCTTTAACTCCAAAATATCTGTTCTTGTCTTGTTTATGATCTCTATCTCTCTGTTAACTTTCTCAGTCATATGATGAATTGTTTTCTTTCTTTCATTAATTTTCTATATTCTCTTTGTTTTAATTGATTAGATTTATTGGTACATTCTAGGCATACATAATAATCACACTATCATAGGAAATTTGTGCCTGTGCATATCTTGATTCTTCTTTTTTCCTGTTCCCCTACCCTCCCTTCAACCCCGCTTCCCCTCCTTATTTACAAAAGTTGGTTTCCATTTTTTCCTTCTTTTCTCCCCCTCCCTTCCTCCTCACCTCATTTCCCTTCCCATGTGAACATTTTCTTCCTGTTTTCTGTACTTTCCATATGTTTTGTATTCTCTGAATCTCATTTGAAAAGTCATTGTTTTGAATTCTCTGTCAGACAATTCAATTTCCTTTTCTTTGATGTCTTTTGCTAGTGTTGTTGTGTTCATTTGGAGAGGTCATGTTATCTCATCTTCTCATGCTTCCTGTGTCCTTGTCTTAGAATCTGTACATCTGGTGGGTCATTCACCTCTACAACTTTACGGGATCGATTTCATAATAAAAGACTTTCTATTAGTTATGTGCCTGAAGTGTTGGTTACATATGGTGCATTTGGCTTTGTTCCCAGATGGGCACTTTTGTATAACTTCTATGTAACTTCTTAGGCTATAATTCACTTTGGGAATATCTGCACATGTCAAAGTGGCCCAGGCCACAGGGGTTGTAGAATTGCATCACCAGCTGGGATACAGCACGCTTACGTAAACCAGGTTCACTGGTACTTCTGGATATCATACCTGCAGCTGCAGGATAGAGATGCCCATCATTTTCTGTGAGTCCTATGAGTACAGAACCACCCTCATGGACGCAGTTGGACTAGGGTATTTGTCAGTATCAGAAGCATACAGGGTCACCTGTCTGTGTCCAAGGACCACATAAATGACTTCACTTAGCCTCTGGGGATGACATACACTGAAAGGTATGCCTGAGGCTTCCAGGGGTTGAGAGTGAATGGATGGAGCTATGAATCTGTTTCTCACAGGCTTTACCCAAGATCCTAGGAGTAGGCTGTTGAGCTGCTTCTTGAGGCTAAAGAAGGATAGGCAGGGTTGTCTTGTTGCTTTCTATGGATTTTGGTGGTGGCCAAGTCATTTAGAAAAGGCCATTACTCTGTTTCCTTGGGCCTCTGCAGTCTGAGCCACTCAGGGATGTTTGCCTATCTGCTTCCCAAAGCAAAATGCATGGCAAAGCCACTTGGCATTTCCTGGAGCAGAAGGTGGTGGGCAGGGCCATCTGGCTAATTCTGGGATACCAGGAGGGTGCAAGGCTGCCCAACTGTTTTCTAGGGTTCTCAACAGGTTTATCCACTCAGGATAATCCACCCAAGTGCCTTCCAGTGCCATGAAGTGTGGGCAGACCCTCCAGGCTTAGTTGGCAGAGCTACTGGGGACAGCTGTCTGATTGTTTCACAGCAAGTAAAAACCATTCTTAGTTGATGGGCTCAACTCAAAAATGGCCAGATTTTGCCTACATGTTATTGTGTGTGTCTACCCCTAACCTAGGATTGATTCAACTCTTTACTTTATGCCCTTAGAATAAAGGGGCCTTTTTGCTATAACTGTTTGTAACAAAATCTACTACTGGCACTGTGTGAGCTCTGTGTACTCTTTTGTCTGTTCTTTCCTTAAAAAAAAATCCAAAAAGCAGAAATCTCTCATGGTGCAGTGTTCTCTTCTCCAACACTCTCCCTGTGCATCATAATCCCACAGGCCCCCATGAACCCTGAACTCTGTCTCCTCTGCTAAAGCTGACTCCCAGGTTCTGTCCGGGCTTCTCTTTTTTACACTCAAGCCTGGAAGTGTCTTTCTCCTTTCAGTTCATCTTGTTTGCTCTGTTGTCTTAGAAGTCACTCTCCTGCCTGCTCGTTGTCCAATATCTAAAGGCTATTGTTTCAATCATCTTGTCTAATTAGTTAGTTAAGATAAATATTATTCCTGTTACTTCATCACAAACAGAAATGGAAGTCAAGAATATAATTTTCATGTTTATTTATATAACAGTAAATAGTGACTTAAATTCAAGAAAAAGCATCACAGCTTGTCTTCTTATAACTTACATAAATCAAATTATATTCAGTAATTACATAAATGGCAGGAAGAAAATAAGACTCCAGGAAAGTAGATTTCACATTAAGTGTAAATTTTTAACAATAACTATTATTAAATGACAAAATTTTCATTTACTTGCAATACTTTCAGAAAATGAAAAACTAATTAAAGTTAGTATTAGTTATAAAGGGAAATTTATAGGATATGCCTCACATAATACTGTAATTAGGAAGTACTCATTTTTGTTTAAAAATTTTTACATGTGAGTCTTACATCAAATTCAATAACTAAGCAAGCATTACATTCAGAACATCAACTTGACTTTTAGAAAAGAATAAAGTTTCACTTATTTAAAACTAGAACAGCAATCAATGCTGTATATTAAAGCTTTTAAGTGTATAAAGTAAATAAATTCAACCTGTACAGATCTTTTAAGAGCCATTAGCTAATTGCTTTGAATATCTCTAATGACTTCATCCCAACTTTGTTTAGAATGCTAATTATTCCAAATGGCATATTCACTACAATTTTAAGCCTTCCTTATTTTAAACTATTTCAACGTGTACTGATACTACTTTCCATCAATTAAACTAAAAACGTACCTTAAATATTTAACTTTAAAACCTAAATTACATGAGCAATAACATTTCATCCATGAAGCTCCAAGAAAAAATTTTTTGTATAATTTAACTAACTACACTTCTACTAAATGTAAGAATAATAATACTCCTAAAAACAATTTTCCATTAAAATGTCACTTCTAAAGTGATAAATTCACACAAGTCTACCTTCATTGGAAGATATCAAGTCATTATAGTGGTAATCAAATAATACAACTTCATATGCTTATTTGTCCACAAAAAGTATCTTTTTCACAGAGCTTAATTTATCATACGCACTTGAAAGCAGAAGTATAGAATACATATTCCCTGCTTCCTTGGAGTCGACAATCTAGATGTAAAACAAGGCATAGAAACATAGGAAATTAAATAATATAGATTTAATAAACAATTTGCAATTTAGTGCAAAACAATGCTGCATTTTAAAAATCTGCTGCACCAGAAATTTTACTAATCCTCTCAATAATTGTTTAGGAGAAAAAAATTAAACGGAATCCTCTGATGGCAAATAACATTTCTCCCTGGCTCCTGGCTTCTTGCTTCCCATCCTGTTTTTGTCTGTCTCTGTCTGCTGTCTTCTTATTCTTCTTGGTTTTCCACCCTCCCTCCCTCATATTTTCTACTTTTTTCAGGTTAGTTTCATTTCCCCAAATTAGCCACTGCACAAACTTGAAACTCCAATCAGAGCTATCTGAGGGCTCGTGTCTTTATACCTCACAGTCAGAGAAAAAGGTACCTTTTTTCCTTCTGCTTTGCTTAAAAAATCTAAATCTGATTGCTCAGTCTCAGATCAAACATTCACATTGAAAAAATCACTGTGGACACAAGGAAGAAAAGCTACCACCAGTGCAGACAGAGGGACTTTTTTTTTTATTAGGAGATAAAGACAGTAAGGCCACTTGAAGGTATGTTCACAGTTAACAACACAGTAACAACTTTAAAAAATGCTATTTGTCTCACTTTCTGAGTTTGGTAATTACGTATGTATGAGCTGGCTTTCCATCCTTGTTATAAAATAACTGAGATAAACAGTTTCAAAGGGAGAAAGAGTTTTTTGGTTCTTAATATCAGAGGTCCATGGTTGCTTATCCCTGCTGCTTCAGATCTGTGGCAACACAGTGCATCACTGTGTTCTCAGCCTCTTCACCACATGTTGACTGAGAAGCAAAGGAAGAGACAAGAAGGAGTCCAGACCCCTTCACGGACATTCCTCCAGTGACCTAAATTCCTCACCCTAGGCCCAAACTACTAAATGCTCTGTTATCCCTCACTAGGTCTACAAACTGGTAACCAAGCTTTTCACATAAGAACCTCTGGGGCACATTCCTAAATCAAACTGTAGTGATACGTTGCTATGTCTTCTATGTTTCCTATAAAATCCTTGCAAAAAATCAAACAAGGGTGGACACAGTATGGTCCAATGGGCCAAATCTGACCTGCTTCCTGCTTTTTAGACTTTGGTAGAACAAATCTAAGCCATCCATTTATGTATCATCTACAACTCTTTTCATGCTACAACAGCAGGGTTGAGTACTTGTGAGACAGACTACATGCTCTACAAAGCATAAAACACTTACTGTCTGATCCTTTATGAAAAAAAAAAGTTTGCAGATTCCTTATATTAAGTTGATTGCATTCACTAGATTCAGTTCAATTACCTAGCCCAAAATAATTTATACTTACTAATGCTGCGTATTTTTGCAGCCTGTTATTCACATATTACTTTATTTTCCCATATTTAGTGGTATTCCGATACATTAGTCAGGAAAATTAAACATAAAGGACCACACGGTCCAGAAATTCTTCTCCTGGGTACATACCCAAGAGAAGTGGAGATAAACATCCATACAAAAACATCCACATAAGTGCTCTTAGCATTATTCACAGTAGCCAAAATTTAAAACACACAAATGTCTGTCAACTAAAGAATGGATAGAGAAAATTCAGTATATTTATACAATAGTATTTATTCCATGCTTAAAGAAAATGAAATACACTACAACATGGATGATCATAATAGCATTATGGTCATTGAAAGAAGTCATGATAAATGGTCTCATTTAGTGTAATATCTGCAGTAAACAAATCCACAGAGACACACAAAGTAGATTGTTACCAAAGTTTGGTAGCAAAAAGGAGTGAGGAAATACTGCTGATAAATTTTGGGTTTCTTTTGGGGTGAAGGAAAGTGTTCTGGAATTGGACAGTTGTTAAATAAAATTAACAGTAAGTTGTTGATTTGGACTGGGCTCCTGCTATAGAGCCAACAGACTGAACCAAAATAGTCTCTCATGCTAAAGTTCCATGTCACCAAACCAAAACTAAGTTTTTTATCTGGCCTTCAAAGAAATCAGGAGACAAAGAGATAATAATTAAATACCCAAAGAGGCTAGTTTTAGCTGATATGATAAGTAATTCATCTTTGCTTTAATCTTTACAAGTAATTGAAACAACCAATTCACTTTTTCATTCAGATTCCACTTTCTTTGCCTTTTCCCTCTCTATTAAACCAATATCCTCTGCTCAGCTCATCAGACTACTCGTTCTGTATTATAGAATAAAAATAATACAAAATCAAAAATAAAAATTGATTCTGATATTTCAACAAATTTGTTTTAATTTTGTCTTTTGAAACAGTGGTGATAGTTATACAACTTCATGACTGCTGAAACACCACTGAATTGTATACTTTCCAGAGTGAATTTTTTAAAAAGTAATGAATTTTATTCAAACTTAATCATTTCTCAACAAAACTGATTTTTATAAACAAGAAATTAGAGGGTTCAGGTTCTATTACTCTGAAATCTCCATTAGAATTCCCCTATCAGTGTTTTTCCTCATGTTTTTATCATTTATACATGAGTGTTACCTGTAAGTATTGTTTCACCAAAAGTCACAAAATAGTGAGTTTCTAACTCTATCATTCTGTTTGCATCTATTAGCTGTAATTTTTCTATAAAGAACCTTCCCTCATCAACAGTAGGAGTGCACAAATACATAATTCACACAAGTAAAGCAGGGCGAACTTGGTTCTTTTCCTTTTTCAGTTTTTCAGAGAAATGATTAGTGCTCTGGCAACCTCCAGTGGTGACTGATGAGATATTTTGTTTGTTTTGATCTGTTACCATTACAGACTTACTCCTTAGTACATATGAGCTGTTTTTTCATTTAACATGATCATTCTTTTGGATTCTTGAATTCTCCCATCCACTAGAAGCTCCTTTCTGGTTGTCTGATGCCCCTTGTTGTGACTTCACTAGACTTTTCTTATGGCAGCTTTAATAAGATATGAGTTGTCGGGGTGTTGGCCAGAGTTAAACGTGAGATGGACATGCAGAGATAAGAGACTTTTGAGGCCATAAGCCCAAATCCTGCTAGAATATATGGTTAAAGATTAAATAGCCTACAGGGCCATAAGTTCATGTAGGAGCAAAGCACATTGGCTTAAAAAAAATATATTCTGGCCCTTGTCCTCCCCATACTGTGATTTATTACTTACATTGACCCTAAGTTCAGTCATATAGTAGACCTGTCCTTACCTTGTCCTCTACATGAATTCCTGCACAGATGTCTTGCTTTTGTCCTTTATCCTTGCTTCCTGGTTCTTGCAATAAAAAGCCATAGAAACTTCAGAGAGGGTCTGCTTTTTCCTCAGTGTGAGACTTTCACACTGAGTGTTTTCAGTTAAGGCAGCCCCTCTAGGCACCTCTTGGAATTAAAACTTGCCATGAACTCTAAGCAATCTCTCATCCTTCATGGCACACCACGTTCATGAACTGCAACAAGTCATATTCTATACAATTCACCCATTTAAAGTATACAATCAATTTTTTTGAATAGTCAGGTAATTGTATGGCCATCACAAATAATTAATTTTAGGACGTTTTCATTACTACAAAAGAAACTCAATATCCACAAGAAGCAATTCAGTATTTCTCCCAGTTCCCACCCTACCTACTTCTTTAAGAACCACTAATTTAATTTTTGACTTTATAGAATGACCTGTAGTGGACATTGCATATAAAATGACTCAATATGTGATCTTTTGTGTAGTTCTTTTTTCATTTGCCATGTTTTTATGGATTATTTCCGTTGCAGCATATACCTGAATATGGCCAAATATACACTATTGTATGGATGGCCCACATGTTATTTTTCTATTAACCAGTTGGTGGACACTTAGGTTGATTCCACATTTTCTACTACTATGAATAGCACTTCCATGAACATTTGTGGATGCATTTATAGGTAAATATGCTTTCAGTTTTCTCAGGTATATAACCAATAGGAGAATTTCTGGTTACATTTTAGTTCTATGTAAACCTTTTGGGGGAACAGTCAACCTGCTTTCCAAACAGGCTGCACCATTTTTGTACCCTATCTATACCAGCAGAGCATAAAATTCTAATTTCTCTAATCATTGATTACACACTGTTTAAAATGTTCACTTATTACAATTTTTATTTATGTATTTCTAAAGGAAATAGATATCAAACATCTTTTTGTGTACTTATGGGTCATTTTTATGCCTTCTCTGGGGAAACATCTATTTAGATCTTTTTTCCATTTTAATCAGGATTTTTCTTTTCTTATGGACTTATGAAAGTTAATGATATATTCTGGATACAAATCTTTATCAGATATATGATTTGCAGTTTTTTCATTATCTTGTTTATCTTCTAATTTTCTTGATTCCATCCTTCGAAAAATACACGTTTTAATTTTGTTGCAATCCAAAAAATCTGTTTGTTTGTTTGTTTGTTTTTCTTTTTTGGCTTGTGGTTTGGGAGTCATTGCTAAGAAATCATTATCTGACTCAAGGTCATACATGTATGTTTTCTCCCACAGTTTTTGCATACTTATCTCTTACATTTATATCCATGATCATTTTGAACGAGTTTTGTGAATACTCACTTTTCACCTAGTCCCAAGAGTAATATCTCCTTGTATTTGCAGCTTGAATATGTACTCAAGAAGAGATTGTATAAGGTACTTACCAATGAACAAGAATCTGAAATTCTACCCTCTACATTTAGCAACCAACTAATGCCACAATGAAGAGTTCTGCACATATATTATTTTATGCTCTAGCTAATGCATCTTCAGAACAGATTCTTAGAAAGATTGTGCGTGTGTAGTTGTACTGTATAGTGCCAATGTTTTCTCCACAGAGTCCCATCAATTTTGCATTTTCATTAACAATGCAAGAATCAGCCTGTTTTCCAACAGCATCAATGACAGAGTATATTGTCAAACTGTTGGGGTTTGCCAATCCTATTGATCATAAATGGTATCTTGCTATAATTTAAATTTACGTTTTACTTTTTTTGAGAGAATTTGAACACATTTTTCACTTAAAAATGCTTAAGAGTCACTTTGAACTTTGCATTTGATGTGTGCAAACAACTTACATGCTTAGACATTGAAGGAGAAAATGAAAAGGAATTGAGTTACCCTAAAATACATTTATTGAAATCGTAACTCTAGTAATTTACAATGTGACAATATTTGGAGATAACATATTTAAATGATAAATAAGATAAAATGACATCATGTAAAGTGAGCTGAAATGTCTTATGACAATTGTTCTTATAAGAAAGGGAGACTGAGACATGTATATACACAGAGGAAAGGACAAGGAGCATACAGGAAACCAAAGAGAGGGATCTTCTGAAGAAAATAATCTTTCCAACACATGATTTTGGACTTCTAGCCTCCAGAACTTTGAGACAGTAAATTTCTATTGTTTACACCTTCCTATCTGCGGTGTCTTGTCATGACGATCTCAGCAAATCTGTACAATTATGAACCTGCTCTTTCTTCCAAAAGAATCTAAAAATGTTCATTCATCCTTTTATATACAATTCACCTGATTATTTTGAATGTTTATTGCTTTCACATAGGCCACACTAAAGAAACAGCACTTTCAATGTAAAAAA
>RJWM01032156.1:0-21783 GCA_004363535.1 Dasyprocta punctata | reverse complement strand
TTACTAGCTATGAGAAAAATAGATATTTTAAGGAAAAGTGTATTTCCCTTAAAGTATTATAAAATATCCTTAACTGTAAACATCAACCTAAAGTTTCCTTTGACTTTTGATCAGGCTCTTGCACAGATAATCATTAGCAGCAAAATATGTACTAAGGAAGGAATGCAAATATTGAGACCATCATACAAGATAATAAATTCATGGAATAGAATTGTATCTTAATCACTGTAATAATAGTAACAAATTGCAATAATTACTCAAATATAATGAGTACTGACTTCGTGCAAGTGGTTACCCTCAGGATTTTACAATAATTAATCTACTTATTCTTAAAAATTTTTATGGACTATATTTTCTCTTTTTTTACATGAGATAGTCTGTGCACTCCAGATTTACCTGAACTCCTCCTGTCTCAGTCTCCTGAGTCTTGGAATTACAGGCATGTGCTACCGCACTTGCTAGATATATATCAGCACTTCTAATTTACAAGAAAATGAAACAAAGAGAAAGAGAATTGCTAAAAGTCAAACAGTATTAGTCATGATGGAACCACAGATTTCAACTCAGGAAATCTTACTTTAAATCTTGTATTCTTAAATATTCTTTTCAGTATTCAATTTTAAATCTTCACTTCTTTGTCATTTTCCATTTCCTAAACTGTTCTACAATCAGGTATAAATTTATCTTTGACTATACAATGAACTTGAGCAAACTAGGTCACATTTCTTATGTCTTTCAACTCAAATATTAGTTTTAGTTTAGGTTGCATTAGTTAAACCCCAAATCAAATAGGTCAAGTTCTTAATTTGAAGAGGAAATAATTAATATATTTTGAAATTTATTACTCTTCATTTCTCAAAATACAATCTTGAAACAAATATATTAGTCTTCTGAATCATATATGTTAATGTAACTCTTCTCAAAATTATTCTTAAATATCAACTATTTTTAAATCTTTAATTCACTGTGTTTACTACTGCCTAATTAGATCTCCATTACTGATATAATGTCCCGACTCTGAAATTTTGCTTCAATACTTAAATTATGGTCAGGCAGTTTCCCAGATATCTACCCATAATTATCTTATGAGGTTTACATTTTAGTTTATTTTCAATCTTTTTAATGGTAAAAAAATGCCCTAGAAATTACATTTATGTGCTTCAAAGATATAATTGGATGCACTAAAAATACTATGCTATGATTTTCAAAACTTAGGTTTTTTTTGTCTTTGACACTATATGACATTCTCTGTATTCTCCCCATCTGTATGTTTGTGCATTTTCTAATCAAAGACTGATGATGCTAATATTGGGAAAACAAAATATTAAATATTTTCATATTTGAGGGTCATAATTATGAACTCTTCAGTAGTAAAGTTAAAATATCTAGAACTAAAAAAACAGCCCTGACTACACATTGGACTCTTCATTCTGTTAATATTTGCATTCTATATCAAGGTGCTCTGTCATCGTGACCAACGCCTTTACATTTGTGAACTTACCCCTTTATCGATATATAATGACCTTTTCTGTCTTTTCTGGTACTTTTGGCTTACAGAATATTTTGTCTAATACATATAGCCACCCCTGCTCTTTCAGTTACCATTTGAAAGAAGTGTTTTCTCCTATCTCTTCTTGTTCAATCTGTGTACATGCTTAAAGCTAATGTAAGCCTCTTGTAGGCAGCATATGGGTAGGCAGAGAGTTCATGAACGAAACCCAAACAGCACAGAAAACTCTTCAAAAAATCAACAACTAGGATCTCATCTTATTAAAAAAGCTTTTGCACATCAAAAGAAATCACCAACAGAGTGAAATGACAACCCACAGAGTGGGAAAAAATTTTAGCCAACTCTCCCTCAACGAACTTCTATCTAGAACATATAAAGAACTGAAAAAACTCAGAGCTCCCAAATGCAAAGATCCAATCCAAAATGGGAGTTGAGATGAACACACACTTCTCAGACGAAGAAATACAAATAGCAATTAAATATGTGAAAAACTGTTTAACATCATTTGTCATTCGAGAGATGCAAATCAAAACAACACTGAGATTCCATCTCACCCCAATAAGAATGTGTATCATCAAGAAATCAACCAATAACAAATGCTGGAGGGGCTGTGGGGAAAAAGGAACCCTTCTCCACTGTTGGTAGGAATGTAGACTGGTGCAAACACTGTGGAAATCAGTGTACAGGTTCCTCAGAAAACTAGGATTAAAGGTCTCATTTGACCCAACTACTTCCCTTCTGGGTATTTTGCCAGAATTAAAAACATCATACCACAGTGATATATGTGCACCCATGTTTAGACCAGCACAATTTGTAATAGCTAAGTCTTGGAAACAACCCAAATGCCCGTCAATTGAGGAAACGATAAAAAAAATTAAAAGTGTGGTTATTTTTATACAATGGAGTACTACTCAGCCATAAAGAAATATAAACTGGAGACTTTTATAGGTAAATGGATGCAACTTGAGACCATATTCATAAGTGAAATAAATCAGATTTGCATGTGTAAACTTCTTATTATCTCCCAGTATAAGCTGAAAGTAAAATTCAAAATGTATAATAGATACTGCAAAATGGGAAGGAAGCTGTTCAAAAGGGAAGAACAACTGGGATGGGGGAAAGGAGAAAAGAAGGACAGGAAAAGGAAAAATAAATAGATAAATAAATAAATAATAGTTAAGACAGTTATACTTCTACTTTCTATTAGTTCATTGAAAAGAAAGGTTTGTGCCAATATTGTTTGACCAAATTTTCACACCTACATCTTGTAATATGAGTGACTACGTTGAGGATAACAATACATAATATATTAACCATTGTTACTCCTCTACCACCTTGTTTTGAAATTTTGTATCATTTTTATTGTTTTTTCTGTAAAATAAAAAATGTATAATTTCTCAAATCATATTAAATTAATAAGAAAAAAGCACCTTTGTAAATAACTCAAAAGTCAAATACTAGATTTTAATGACAACTAGAAAATACTTTCAAACTTTTAAAAATGAAAATATAGCATCAGATTAATTGTATAGACAATCTTTTTTTTTTACATAATTCATTGTTTCCAACTCTTGATGGCCTTTATTTGAATGTTTATTTGTTTTTGTGTACATTAAAAGGTAAACGTCCATTTTCCCCAGACTTTTGATCAATTTGTCTACATATTTTATATATATATGTGTGTGTATATATATATACACATATATATATACAAAACACTTTCCTTCTATGAACGTATTACTTACTTTTTAAATGACTAATTATGCCGTTTGCTGAGTAGCTTTCTTCCACTGGAGATCTTGCCTGTTCCGGTAACCGTTCCATTTCACAGTTTCTACAATGCAGAGACAGTAGTTCCTTTCTCATGGTAATGCTACTATGTTTTTCCATTCTCCCTTGTTCCCTTTTCTTTAATTTACCTAAAAATCTATAAGTAGTATTTCCATTAAATTCTGTCTTAATTTAACCCCATTAAATATGTCTTTTGTCCTGTTAGGACTGAATAATACAAATATAAATTATATTATAATCCCTATTTCTCCTAAAGAAAATGATGTTCAGGAAAGTGAAATCATTTTCTAAACACACAGAATGTAAAAGAGGAAATTTTCAGGATTGTACTCAAGTTGTTAGCTAGAAACATCCATAGTTGCTTCTGTGCAGTCTGAAAGACCAAAACTTACCTCTGGGTGATATTAGCCCGATAGCAACCTACTTGTGACAAAATATATTTTGCAATATTTCAGAACATGCAGTGACTATTATGAGAGTTTTAAAACAGTATTGAGGACTCTTGGCTATCTAGCAGCAACAACATTTTTCTGACAGCTAGTCACAGGATCTGGGATATTTTGAGGGTTAGATTCAGTACAAGAAGCAGATACCAGCAATCACAAATTTCAAAATAAGAACTTCAATGAGAATGGCTGTCCACAGGAAACAGCCCAAGAGGTTTCAGTTTATTAGCCTTCTTTCCAGTGCCCATAAATCCATAACAAAATTGCCAAAATCTCAACTCATAATTGATGCAAAAGGAAATATGTGGTGGTGAAAGGGAATAAGATGGGTATCCCCTTATGATTCTTGGCTAGTTTTCTGGAAAACAACAATAAATTTGCTAAACTTAATCTGAACTTGCTGAGCTCCATTGAACCTTTCATCCAAAATTAATGTGAAGTTTTCACCATCACTGCAAGGCCCGCATGTCTTTATCCTGCTTTTTTTGTGGTTGGATGCTGAAAACCACAGATATTCACAAGTGCACAGGAAATCCAATAGAGCCTTTAAAAAAAAGGTTTTCGTTTTGTTTGGCATATAGGTTTTGCAGTCTGGAATAAGACAAAACCAAAATTTCAAAGGCAGCTTAATGAGGTAATACCACAAGAACCAAAAGTCACTGAATCAATTCAACCAAGTTGGTCCAATTTGAAAAAAACCAAACACATTCCTGGTTTTAATCCTACTCTTTACTTTTACTGATACTGAAGATCTTCTTTATTCAAAATTGTTTGTAATGAATTCAAAGATGTGCATCATAAAAATAATTTTAGTAACATACTTGTTTTTAATAGCACATAAATCTCAAGATATAAACAATTGAGTTTTGTTCATAAACAAGGACATTTACACCTCAGCTACTACTTATTAATCTTTAAAAAGTATTTAATACATTCATATAGTACAGTGTTCAAAAGTTTGCAAAGAGTAATAGAAAAAAAGTACATTTCCTTTCTACCACGTCCCCTAATTAAATATTAGTGTATACTAATAAGTTTTGCAACTTGTCCACTTTTCACTTAAAATATGCCCCAGATATCATCCCACAACATTGCTTCATTTATGTACAATTGATAGATAGGATTCAGCTGTGTGGATGTGTCAATAATCATAATACTAGTTAAAAACTTCATTTGGATTTTGATATTTTCTAATGAGTTAATGAATTCAATTCTTAGCAGCATTATTCTTTGTAAGTGAAGAAACTGACAGGGGGAGATTCATTAATTTGAACAAGATTATAAAGGTATGGCTAGGAATCATAATTAGTAAAGGTGGGATCCTTTACTTCCAGAACCTGAATTTACTGGCAGACAGTTCTCCCTGGTTCTCTTCCATTGCTGCAGGGCTTATGAATTACAGGCATTGGCTGCTAGCTTTCTACCCTTACCATTCCCAAGAATATTTATAGAGTAAACAGCCTTGGGAAATAGAGATCGTAATTCCCGTCTTGGCAGAAGGCAGATTTTTTTCTACTGTCCAGAAAAATAAAAACTGTATATCTTTCCACAGCAAAGGGCAGATTTGTTTGCAGATTATTATAAAAGATTTAAGTTCTTTATGTTTGGGAGTTATGATTCAACCACCCTGTGTGTGCAGCATCCGTATGAACCTCTCTATATTGCCTCTGTGGGACTGAAAGACAAGTAGAACCCATGAATAACTTCTGCTTGATATATTGTGAATAATCAACTGCTTTGTTTCTGATCCAGGAATCTTATGGCTTCTGTCATCAGTCATGAAACTGTGATTTATTAATTTGAT
Source organism: Dasyprocta punctata (assembly GCA_004363535.1). Taxonomy (NCBI): domain Eukaryota; kingdom Metazoa; phylum Chordata; class Mammalia; order Rodentia; family Dasyproctidae; genus Dasyprocta; species Dasyprocta punctata. The sequence continues at coordinate 16,232 of RJWM01032156.1, read as the reverse complement.
AATTTTCAAGTAAAGTAAATCTCAGCACTTTTACTGTTCTAGACAAAGTTCTTAACCCATTCTCTGATGCCTATTTATGTCACTATAATGTATTAAAATACTTCATCCCCCATCGGTGGACATGCAAATTATTTTCTTACAAATAATGAAAGATTTCTGGCTTCTGGTCTGGCACATAAGGAGCTTGGAAGTAGTCATTTCAACCACTCCAATCCTCAAAAAAAGTGAAAATCAAATCTGGAATTCACAAAGCTTTGATGTCACAAGATTAACCACTACCCTTAAAACTGGAGACAGGTGAGATAAAGAGACATTCTACCAGGAGCAGAAGTCCATAGATGGTGTAAATACTAGCAGGAACATTCAACCCAAAATGACAAAATCCTGAGCTCTCACTGTGGACAAGCTAGAAAGTTAAAAAATACAGAGGTGGGAAAGCTTTGGAGGCCTACGATTTTATGAACTTTTCCCTCCAAAATCATCAGTAAGTTCTCACTGTGAGGATCAGAGTAAAACATCCTATTGCCCTCAGCAAGAGGAGGAGAAAAGAATTACATCTGAAATATTCTCAGAGCAGTCCATTCTCCAGAATATAGCTTGCTCTTACAGGAAGCAATTTTGCCACAAATTAAAGATCGAAAGAGAAAGGATATGCTCAGCTTATTTCCCTGTTCCCTTCAATGTGGGAAAAGGAAACATCCTACTCCAGCTCCCTCTCATGTTCCATTTGGAAGAAAGAAAGTACTCAAGGTCAGAATCCTCCAATCTAAGGATGAAGAAGAAAGCTGGGACACATTGAAGAAGGTCCTAACTCAGGAATACAAGGCTTACTAAAAGACAAAGACCTAATCATAGAATGCTTTCCCTCCCACTGAACCTCTCCACTGCATCAATAGATCTCTTTTATGATAACAGATTACAATTGAAAAAATATGCAAGCCTCAGGTCCTGTTTAAGGAGGAATCTCTAGACAAACCTAAAGACAACAGGGGAAACAAGAACATTAGAAAAAAAAATCTAACCTCTGACATCAGCAGACACAGTCTCCCCGCTAGGTTAGCAAACATCTCACTGGCACCAAACTTGCTCGATATATACTGTTACAGCAATTTTAGGCTTATTGCAGCTGAAGAAACTGGGTAGAACTCAGAGAAGTGGAGAGAACCAAGCTTTATTATGCTGGCTGGCCCAGAGCAGCAGCGTACTCCAAAGTCTGATCCCAGAGCTAGTACAGGAAGTTACTTTTATATCATTTATCAAGTAGGCTGGGGGTCTTTTGTGAGCCAGTAGAACTTTACAAATATGGGAACAAACTGGAAACAAAAACAGGCTGGGTACAGCTCTACTCATGGTACATCTTGTAGTTAGCAAGCCTCTTCACAGAAGTGGAAGGAACAGTAGGGACTATTGACATAGTTGCGTTTTGATACATTTTACACACAAAAGTTCCTTTACATTACAACCACCAGGTATGCAAAAAATAAAAATAAAAACAAAGGAAAGAGAAAAGAAAAACTTCTTACAAAAGTTCTATCCCATTTCTTTTATTGAATATATCAGACTTTCAGTAAAAAAGTTACGAGGTAAGCTAAAAGCACAAATTGAACAGAGAAAAGCAAGCAACAGCACCAGTCAAGTATGACAAAGACTTTGAAATAATCATACTAAGAATTTTAATTAATCTTCTGTACAATCTAATAGAAAAAGCATAGAACATGCAAGAACAGATGGGTAATATAAATAAAGAGGTGCAGATTCTAAGAAAGAAAAGAAAATATTAGAAATAAAAGCACTGTACCTGAAGAGAAGAAACAGACTTTATATGATTGGAAAAATTATCACCAAGATTGAAGATTTGTCAAGCAGAAATTTTCTAAGCAGAAAACAAAGAGAAAATATATTTTTAAATGGAGCAGGATACCCAAGAATTATTAGATAATTACAAAAGTATAGCATATACATAATGAGAATATTGAAAAAAGAAAGTAAGGGGCAGAGAAAATAATTTAATATTTTATCTTGGTAATTTTCCCAAAACATGTGGGAGTTTTTCATCTCACTCTGAAGTGAGGAGTATTTAGCTTCCCATGACTCACAAGTTCCTACTTATTATTCATCAGGTCTGTACTCCAATCTCCTCATAGCACAAAACACCTTGAGTTCTTTATTTATCAAATGTGCCAGACTTTCATGCTTTTGAAATTCGTTTCATATTGCTAAGATTCTTTTTCCATTAAATGTTCTCATAACTCCTTTTTTTACTTCCTGCCCGTTTTTGCTGAAATATTCCTTCCTCAGAGAGACCTCAACTGGCCATGCAATGTAAAACAGCTTCCACCAGCATCAGCCTATCCCTGATCCTACTTTAAATAGTATTGATCACTACAAGACAACACAAGCTTGCATTTGCTTATTTAATAAAGGAAATCAGGACCTTAAGCCCCCTGACCCACGTTTTCACCAACCCCCACTTCCTGCCTCAAGGTGCAAAGACTCACTACCCCTCCCAACAAGTATTGTTCGGAGTAACCACAAGATGTCCCAATTAACTTCCATCTCTGTAACACCTCTGACCTCAAGACATAACACCTGCAGACTTCAGCTTTTGTAAAATTTCACTTTGCTCAATCCTCACCCAGCCCAACCCAATTTAAACTATAGTATAAAACCCCTCCTACTCCACTATTTGTTGCCCAGATTTCAGGGTACCTAACTCTTCTGGATCACAGCCAGCATAATAAAGGTTGGTTGCCACCACTTCTCCAAGTGCCTTTCTCATTCCTGCATCACTGGTAAGTCTGGTTCTTTCATAACATATTGTCTGTTTTCCACTTGAACAGTGATGGTGACATTTTTAGGAACCGAGTGTGCAGACTGCAATCCAAAACCCACTCAATTATTGCAAAGTGCTGACACTGCAATTAAAACTGAATATTGATATATTAGTTTGGAAAAAAGAGCTTACACAACTCATGACATCATCACAGAGTGAGAATAAATGACACTCTCCCTGAAGGTCAAACATTACCGAATGCATTTAAGGTGTTCAAAATCTTTGCTGCAGAAATGAATGAATGAGTAATTAAAGTAAACTTCTAAAATAAGACCATTTCTCAAAATCCAATTTGGTTGGTCTTATAATGCACATAAATTAAACATGAAAGAAATTATGCTTCTATATCTACAGAGCCTTTAGTTTCCAAAAATTCATGTCTAAGTATAAAACAAAGTCAAATTTACCTAGTCTGAATGTTTTCTTCTCCCAAACTGCATTCTACAATCCAAATTCCCATTATACTTGCTAACTATTTTTCATGATTTTATATGTAAATTAAAGTGGTGTTTCCTGAAGAAAGTGACGAGGATGCAATTTATAAATATGATTTATAAGTACAATTTGTTTATTAGAAAGTCAATTTGGAAAATTGTATGTGGATCACACGGAGAACAAAATCTTTATACAGACAGGAGTAAAATTACTGCAAATTATTTTAGAACTCAAGTTTCAGATACACACCTGTGAATTCCATGGAACCAAGAGAGCAGAATTGACATTAAAATGCCCCCAAAATCCAGGTTGTTTCTGGCATGATACATCTGGTACTTGTTAATCTTTGAAATTTACAAATGCTGGCATCTCTCCTTCCATTCTTGCCTCCCTCATCCAATTTGTCTAGGTTATCATTAAAAATAAAAAGTTTTGCCACATCAAAGATGTTTTAACTTCAATCCCAATATATTTTTGACCTACATAAATCCGTTCTGATTACCCAAATTCCCACAGCACTCTCAAGTGACTGCATTATCCTTTCTTCCTTTTTACGCTGCTGGGGAAGCCTTTCAGTGTGTCAAGGACTTAAATTCTGTTTGGAATCTCCTAAATTCACTTCTTTAATACAAAGTGTGGCTCAGAAGGAGAAGTTTGAGAAATACCTGTGTGTATAATGTAGGCAGTAATGTACAAGGTATAAATAAATGTTGATTCTAAATAGTAGCGCCGATGCATCCCTATCTCATAGGCCTGAAGTTGTTTTTGTGAAAATACAATTTTATCTCCCTCTTTTTGCCATTACATTATTTCAAGTCATTATTATTTGTTTCTTTTTTGAACAAGGAAATAAAAGAGCAGAAAGGAAAACACTTCCATGATGATATGTTTAGTTAAATTTAAATATTCATGCAAAAGAAAAATGAGTGAAAGCTTAGAGATATAACACAAAAAGCAATTAGATAGATACATAGATAGATAGATAGGTAGATAGATAGATAGATGCATAGATGCATAGATAGATACATAGACTGGTACTGTTGTCAAAGGAAGTACAAAGAAGGAGGCATTGTTTTGTTGAGGCACAGAGCAATTCTTTGACGTGGTTCCACTGGGTAATTTTTAAATGTTATGAATGACTGTTAGAAGAGTGTGAGAAGATAAATGAAACAATATCAAAGTTTGAAGTTTGTAGTTTTAAAAAATATTTTAATAAGAAGAGAATGGACTAGTGGTTAGACAGAGGGCAGAAGTCAGAGTCCCTGAGGTTAATTCCCATCTGATTTGTCAAGGACTTTGGGAGGTAAGTTTAGTGAGGGACGCTGATTCAGCTTGTGCTGCTACCACCCTGTGCAAGTAACGCAGATAGAGCTCACAGGTCTAATCCACGAAAAATAAGCTTCCCATAAACAAGTCTTTCAACTTCAACAAAATTGAATCAAGAAGATATTTTTCCAAAGAGGATAAAGAACATATTAATTGCTAGTAATATTTTCTATATAAGTTTATTTTATCTATCTTATTAGAATATTTTAAAGAAAAATTTTGAGTATTTGACTTATGAAACATTATTCACTATATTATTATTTTCATTATTCCTTTTTTTTCACTGTATGTCTTTAGAATTTGCCAGATACCTGGACTTTCTAAGACTTTGATTGAGATCTTTACGTGCCTTTTTTGAAAATAACATCACCTCAACTTTTATGAAAATATTGAATGCAGTTGGAATAGTGGGACATATTCAATAATTTAACAACTATCAGTCAGTGCATATGTACAGTACAGTCCCTCAGAAGTTATCAAAGCACCTACCATGGAAATTCTTAGCCATAGTGAAGTCCTCTCTAAGCAGTGTAAAAGTGGGCATCATATGGAGATTTATGTCCATCCCTCTGAAATGTTCCTCTCTCTGAAATGTCATTCAAAAACATCTCAAGTTAAAATAAACTTAGGCAAACCAATGACCATCTTCTAGTTTGACAGTTCAAGGAAGGAAATCAAACTTAGGTCTTTCTCTTTTCCACTTTGGAATTTGAAAGACATCTTCTGAATAGGTTAAGGAGATACATTTTTGTAACTTGATTTCTAGCAGTAAAACAAGAACTATTTTTACTGTGGAACATTGATCATTCCCAAAACAAGATTTATATTTCGCCTTAGCTGTTTTGTCCTGAGAGCAAGTAAAACTTCACAAAAAACTACAGATACAACCTCAGCAAAAACAACGAAAGGAACATACATATGATATGTATCAGGCACTTGGTTGATTTATTTACCCACACTACATAATTAAATAAATTAATTCAACAAATACTTGATGAGGGCCTTTTCTAGGCCATCTCAACCTAATGAAGCTATTTTATAGATAAAGAAACTAAAGGTTAAAGCTGATAATAATTTATGCAAGGGTATCTCAAGTCAAAACCCACATTGAATCTCCTCTCCTTGAGCTGCCAAGTGTGTTTTGCCCAGCTCATCTGGTTCCCAGATATACTTTTTCTCTTTTCTTATTTTAGGAAGCAAGCCTAGCCAAACATTTGCTATGACAATGTAGAGAGGTCAAGGCTTGGGATTTATTTTTTTACATACCACTTCTCTCAAGCCACTGTTTGCAAATTATTGCACGAGGTGCCATGATATTCCCTGACTGCACCAGAGGCGATTTCTTGATAGATCCAGTTCCTACAATAACAGCCATAGATCACAAAATGAGGGAGTTAGGGAATAAGTGGTTTGGGGCCTGTGTTTTTTGGCCTGGTACTGCTGAGAGTGTATGATCTGGATAGATGTTAGCTTTCTAAACAAACATAACCTCTGGTTGCATTAAAGGAGGAAACAAAGTTTAAATGTGTTCCCCTTATTTAACAGCTTTGGAAAGCTAGCATTTGTTGAATTTAAAATGGGCATTAGCTCTCCGATGAGCAAAAATTATCCCAGGAGTAACAGAGCCCCCTGAGTAGCAATAGGTCTTTGGTTGTCTAATACGTTTCACCAAGAATGTGTTTCAGAAAACTCCTATGTATCAAATAAAAAGTGGTCAATTTAGACATGCTTGAAGCTGTCCTTGATCATAGTTGGCCTTTGACGTGAAGGCTGAATTCCATCAATATATTCCATTTTGGAGTCCTTTCTTGGCCAGACATGGCCAGTGTAAAAGTGATAATTTTCCATGCCCAAAATTCATGCAGAAAAATAAACAAAAAGAAATCGCTGAAATAGGAGAGGCTACCATTTTATTGATGGTGAACAGCTGGCGTCAAGGAATACTGTGAAACATAGTAGGCCCAAAACATGACCTGCATTACAGGCCATGGAATACAGTGGGGAAATAGGGTGAAACACTAAGCTCTGTTTTTATTCAAAGGAAATTTATGAATTCATATTAGTATAAGAGACTATGAGGAAGAAATGTACTAACTGTCTTTTTTTCTTAACAAACATGATGCAGTGTGTAAAAGGATAAAATTTAGGTCTATGAGATAAGCTTATTATAATTCATATATGAAAAGATTTTGTACCCACAATTAAATGTGTTTTTTCAAAAGTTCGGTTGTACCATTAATAAATAAGATGGAGATGCAAGCATACTCTGCTTCTTTACTTGTGCATTTAAAGATTTTTGCAGTTTTCTGCACTTTAAAATTTTCAGGCTCTGCAATCATACTGTTTCCGTAAAGGTCATACTTCAATGAGAGAAATTAAATGAAGAAATATGTATGAGTAATTTACACATATTTCAAAGTAACTGTATTCTGTGCTTACTGTGAGAAAAGAAATCAGAAATCTCAAGTGTCAATAGAGAGCTTTATATTTGGCTACAACTTGTTTCAAAGGGTATTTGTTATCTAGATAGCAATAAAGCCAAATTTTCTCAGCTCACTTATTAGAAGAAACATTTGTTGAATTATGTAAAGATATAGGTGACCACATAAAGATCAGTTTATTAATAAATTACCCATACAGGACTAAAAACAAAAACTTTAGTAAAAAATCACTTATTACTACTAAAAAGCAGAAAAACATTGGAGGTTTAAGAACAGATCATTCTTCTATAAATCCTATACAATTACTAAAAGAAGATTATAGAAAATCATACACTAAATTTAATAACACTCAAATGAATACAAATAATAGAAGCAAATCACTTACGCTTTTGTGACTTTGTAATTTGATCATTAAAAAAATAAGAATCTCAGTAAATTTACTACCACAGTTAATCTCTAAATTTACAACTATATTCCAAAGTTCACAGTTGCTTCTTATGTCCTTACTTTTGTGCTTTGTCATTTAGATGTGGACACCACAAGTTATTGTATTAATACCAAATATGTTAAAACTAAAACTCTGTCCATGAAAAGTAAATTTCTTTTTAAATTATTCATTTAAGTTGAGTATTTTAATTTATTTTTTAATTTTTAAATATAATTTTAATTAAATTTATTTTGTTTAAATAGACTTTATTAATGTAAGGTTGATATGTAATAAAATGCAGGCATTTTAAATCAATATTTGACAAATGTATCACACTCAAATAAGTTATCACTGCCCTAACAAAATCTCTTAAGTCTCTATCTTTTGAGTCCTTCACATTTTTGAAGGTGCTGTGGTCTTCAGGGTTCTCCCTGGGGATGAATTAGCAATTTTTATTTGCTGTCTTGGTAAGTAGAGGGGACCTATTTTAAGGGCTTTTCTGTGCCCCCTCTTACTGCAGTAGTTCTTACTCCAGCAGGCAAAGGATGAATGATAAGTTCCCGCTAATAGTTAAGTGCATCCATTTTATTTACATATTTAGAAAGCAAGGAAATAGCCAGCAGGTGGTTCTGTGAGTCCAGTAGTCCCAAGTGAGACAAACATAAGTACTAAGTACTGTGTTTCAGTTATTGCTTGATCCTCATACCTCCTTCGCTAATAGAGGTTTCCTGGCAGGACAGCGAAGCCCTGGGGCGGACTGAGGGTGCTACCAGGGAGCACAGTTTGTAACATCCTGTGCTACCATCAGTCATGGGAAATCAAAATCTAACTCACACCCCCCGATCACTAACACTTTCAATGACTACTTGATAAATAGAGTTTTCTGTGGGTCTTCCCAGAAAAATGTCAACTTATAGATAACCCCATCTAATACAGTAAACACATTCCAGCATGCCCACTTCTTTGAATCTTTAAAGCCTTTCTACTACAGAACGGCATTGCAACTCTGGTGCCTCTTCTTCATTTAATATAGTCATCGTGCTCCCCGGGCTTCCCTGGGCCTCTTAACGCTGTATACAGATTCTTAGCGCAGCACGAGTTACTCTCCTTTGGAGTTTGAGTCAGGGAGCTAAAGTCTCAATCATGAAGAAACTGACCCTATTGCCTGCATTTCTATTTTCTAACAATGTTCTCCTCCTACTCCCTTCCTTATTTAGCACCCTCAGGATGCACTTCTGGATTCTCATGTTACCCAGGTCCTGTCTTCAGCCTTGGCAGAACCAGTGCTTCTCTAGTTGAGAGATTATGTTTGTCGCTGCTTATTAGTCAGCAGGCTGGAAGGAGAATTCAGGAGTGTTACTGAATGGAGCAATTGCCCTGTCTCATTTGAATCTTTTTCATAATCTTTGAGCCAGACTATATATACATTTTTAAGAAAGTACTGAAATTAACTTACACTACTAAAATAAATTTCAGTAATTACTCCATTTTTGAGAGGTAATTACCTGAAATTGAGCATAACCAAACATCCATTATAGTGCTATCAGTTTCAGAGAAATCAGATTATTACTTAATTGGTTTTTTCTTTTAAGAAATATCTGGAAGCAAACTACTGTCTCAACTAAGTTTTGCTTATACATTTATTAATTCTTGACATGATTGCCTTTCACCAAACTATAATGCTTTATCTACCTTGCATATTTGGTAGGTCATGCATTTTTAGATGGACCAGTCTGAAAACCCTGGCTCCAAAATCATTTTTTAAATAAAGCATTACCTATCACCAGTCTCCCCTTCATTAAAAATCTACCATCACATGCAAGGATAGATTACATTATAGCAATATTTTTGAAAAATATAATTTAATAGTGAATAACAGTAAAATCATTAAAACATAGCACAATATTCTTTAAAATAGCACTTACAAATATAGATTATTTACAATGCTAAAAGTCCTCATTGTGGAAAAAATACAACATGATTTTAAAAGTTTTATTACAGAAATTTGTCTGTATTTTGACAAATCTAAGAATAGAAAGTGCTTACTTTGGAGAAAAGCTAAGTTTTTAAGGAAAAATACCTAGGTTATAAAATGAGTGAAGTAACTTTATTACAGAGATGTTCCCTACAGTTTAGGGTGGAATTAGAAAAGTAGGCACTGACAATCCTTAACAAAAAGGAGAAAAACAAACTGGGCATGGTGGCATGATCTCAGCATGTGAGAGGCTGAGACAGGAAGCTCACTGCAAGTTCAAGACCAGCCTGAACTACATGGTGATTTTGAGCATTTAATTTCCAGCACTAGCAATTTTCTGTGTAAGTACAGAAGAATTCCTTTTTTCTAATATCAGAAATAGGGCTAACAAGTAATTTATCCACCTGCTGCTTAGTTCTGAGGTTCAAAGAACTACCAGGTGGCTTGTATCAAGCCCTAGAAAGCAGAAGAGTTTAGCCTCAATTAAATGGTACTTTTCCAAACCTATTTTTGTGGAGGATTTAGGCATTGAAACTCCTAAGTCACGTTAATAAGTGTGACTAGATTTCCATTTACCAATTAAAAGAGTACCTTTTCAGCACACTGACTTACAGAGTTTTAATCCTCTGTTACAATAGAGTGAGTTTGAGAAGTCACATAACAGTTTCACGGTTGATCAATTCTAATTTATTACATTTCTACCTCAACTAGTCCTGCAAACATAGAACTGTCCACCCATCCCCTTGAGACATAAACTATATCCATTTGTGATTACCCAAAGCGGCCACTGAAGGTCACTCTTACTCCATTTCGTTGGCCCAGTTTTGCAACCTAGGCTCAGGTATAAAAATGCGCGAATCTTCTATATTTGTACTAGGAAAAGATACACTAGTGAAGGAAAGTTCAAAGACCAGTGAACACAGCACACCAATCCCATTTCGGGACAGGACCAAACTTACCTGTGTAAGTGATTTAGGACAGAAAGCTTGCGTTACACCTCCATATTAAGCCATTTCTAGGAAAATTATCAAAATTCATAAAAACTTCATTTTAAAATGATTTCAGGAAATACATAAAACGCAGTGATTTTATTGTGACTCAATTAAACTGCATTATTTAAAAGAATAATAAACCATTTTTAGGAAACATTTAAACCTTCAGCCCATTATTGAGTTAGTAAATTATATCTGATCCTATTTGAAGAGAGGGGAGGGAAACTTGAAAATAGCACTTGCCTAGAATTTGAGGGCTTAAATTATCTGTAAAAGTAATGCCATTACGTATAGGAGCCATTTCCTTTTTATAGACAAGTGTTTGGGATATTTAGATGATGCTCAGATTTAATAGTCTTGGATTTCCTAGGGATTTTCTGAACAGTTCACAGGAGACTCACAGGTAGCCAGCATATGCTTAGTATCACTAGGAATAAGGGGAACATAAATTCAAACAATTGAACAGATATTGTTAAACCTAAAATTAGTAGTAAAGGAAAAGCAAGTGAAAAAGATTGAACACCTATCATTTTAACTAAAATGACAACAAAATTAAATGGAAAAGTATCAAATATTAAGATTGTACAAAATTAAGGTCAGATTGTGGTGTTATTATACATGGATGATAGCATTTGGCAAGGGCTAATAATAAGAATGTCTATATTTTTGAGCCTAATATTCTTACTTTTAGGATTTACGTTGAGGAAATTCTGCATTTACTTGTTCCAGAAAGAATATGCAATAAAAAAGTAACAAATTAAAAAATCGTTCTTGAGAGAATAACTAAATAATTCTATGCCAAGCAGTCGTTAAAGATAATTGTTTTGTAAGATAACTTGACTGATGAAAAAACATATTCTACTAGGTAACTAGAATAGAATAGTAGTTTTTAAAAAATAAATCAAAAATTGTATTAGATTAAACCTATGAAATTGCTAATATTCAGTTATTTTTAACTTACAAATCAAGCAGTTTAATAAGGTTCAGTTTATACCCACAAATAATGAGGAATTTAGGATTTTTCCATAAGGATTCAGGGTTAGCTGTGGTACTATTAGGGGATTTTAGGTAAATTTAACGTATTTTGTAGGACAGTGGATTCATGTACAATGCAAATAAAAATTATTTACATATAAGTAATTTCCCCTAAAACTTCAATATTTCAAATTCTCATTTATTTGTTTAATTCTTAAACTATCAGGATACGTAGCAAAAGGAAGCCTTGAAATATTTTTATTAGACATTAATCGTTTTCACGTACCTGTTTCAAATTAATAGGCATGAAGAACACATTGTAATCGGTTACTCATCCTGTGAAGAAAACATGTGTACTGACATATACAGCTAAGTAAATTTTCTTTTATATGACTCGATAGAATAAATATTTTAGGGAAGTAATTGAGAATTTTTCAAATACTTTTTGTCTTATAAAAAACCTGAAAATAATCCACTTAGTAATGCTCTAAGGTGTGGAATTAATCCACTAGAGCAATTGTAGCAGAAATTTTAAAAATCAGATGCAACATAGTTCAATTTGCTCTCTGCAATAACAATGTGTTTAGTTATAATATCAACAATTAGGGCTGGGAGTTTGGCTCAGTGGCTTAAGCGCCTAACAGGCGCGAGGTTGTGAGTTCGATCCCCGGTGCCGCAAAAAAAAAAAAAAAATAATAATAATAATAATAATAATAATAATATCAACAATTCCCTGTGTATGAACTCTTATTCATACAATAAATGACAAAGCCATAATGTTTGTAAAAATTTAAATTGATCACAGATTAAGCTAGAGTTTTCTGTAAATCATCAATATAAAATACACACACACACTCAGCTGGTGTGCTATAATAAACTCTCATCAAATGTTGACCCTGAACAATAAAAGACCACTAATGTACAGAGGATTCCATTCCTCTATCTGTACAACAGCTGCCATAGCACTGAGATTTCTCCCATTCATTTCTATTTCTACTCTTACTGTTTTTGTTCTGACATACAGTTTTTTCTTTTTTATATTCCAATCTTCTCTCTCCCTTTTTTCCCTCTCCCCCAAATACATCTAAATATATATAAAACATACTTGTATAATATTAACATATGGATAAAACTGTTAGGCAGCAAAAGATAGGCGCACGAATTAGACTGGATTGGAGGTCTAAGATAATTGTGGGAGTCTCTGGCAAGTTAGAAAGGGCATGACCAACTCACTAACAAATCATATTAGTGGTTGGAGTGTCCTTATTCAAGCAAAAACAATCTCAAGAGCTCACACTTAATCTATGTTGCTTAGTTACAGATGTGGAAACAAACCACTTCTCCAAGTTCTATAAAAGTTTAGTCCCTTCTTGTCTAACCTCAGTGAAATTTTAAACTCTTTTGAAGACTGGGATACACAGTTTCTGCAAGCTTTGATGGTGATGAGTTTAATTTGAATTATATTCTAGCTCTTTTGTGTGAGCTATGTTCTCTTTTTGTAAGCTTTGGAAACTTCTCTTTGTCTTTGCTATTTTCTCTATGTGTCTAGATAAAAGTTTTCTTTTATTTTTCTTCTTTAGTATGCCATGAACCATTTAAATTCAAGATTAGCATTTATTTATTTATTTGGGAATGTTTACCTCTATTATTTCTTCAAATATCTAGCCCCCTCAATTTTTATTTACTTTTCACTTTCTGGAAATTTTATTAAGAATGTTTATACTTGTGTTCCTCCCACATATACCTGAACTCTTCTTTAAATTCCCTATTGTTTTATCCTCTTCCAAATTTTGTACAATGTTTCTTAACCCAATCTTTTAATTCTGTACTTCACAGATTATTTATTCCATCTTTTACATTCTTTAGTTTATCTATTACATGTTTCAAGCATAATATGCCGGCTTCATTCTTACCACAGCCCCTGGTTCTTGTTGCATATGTTAAATAGCTTTTCTTTTTTACTTTTTCTGCTCATTTCATATTTTGTTTCCTTGTTCTATTTTCTCTGCTTCCAGTGGCATATGAATTCTTATTTCTTTGTAGTTTTAAAATAGGTCTTTAGAAATTTTTTACTCTTTCTTGAGCCTGTGAACTCATATTACCCTGGGGTTATTGAATAACCTTTCTAGAAATGCATGCAGGAAGATGATGAGGATCCCACGGTCTCTACTGGTTCAGCACTTTGGGAGAAATTGAGACAGAAACTTCCTTCGATTCTTTCTACGCTGTTTTCTAAATATGGCAGGGACCATACACTTTGACCTCAGAGCAATAAATTTAGAATTTAACAATAAAAAAATAAGTAAAATTATCTTATACTTACAAATTAAAAGAAAAACACTGCCAAATAATTCATGAGTTAGAAAGAACACAAATGGAAAATCTAACAGAGCCAGAATTATGATAATAAAACACTACCTTGCAAAATACATAGGGCTGCATGAACTATCTTTTAAAGGGTATTATTTTATGAAATATGCATAACAGAAATTAATAATGGCTGAAAGTTTATATGCTACACATTAATTTATCAATTTAAAAATGAAAAGCAAAATATGCCTTTGTCTATTAGAAGAAAAGAGAAAATAAAATGACAGTATAAATCACAAAATACTTTTTTTCCCCTTCCTTATTTTCTCTTTTTTCCCATCCCAGTTTTTCTTTCCCTTTGAGCATTTTCTTTCCCTTTCACAATATCTATTGTAGATTTAGGATCTTATTTACTCTTTCAGTTTTTTGCACTAGGGAAACAATATGGTGTTTACACATGTAAGTCTGATTTATTTCACTTACAAGTATGGTCTCTAGTTGCATTCATTTTTAAAAAGTACTAGCTGGGTGTGGTGGCGCATGCCTTTAATCCCAGCACTTGGGAGGCTGAGGTAGGAGGAGCGTTGTGAGTTCAAGGCCTGCTTGGGCTACAACGCAAGCGCAAGGCCAGCCTGAGCTACATAGTGCGACCCTGCCTCAAAAAACCAGGACTGGGAATTTGGCTCAGTGGCTTAAGCGCCTGCCCTGGCAGGTGCAAAGTTGTGAGTTCGATCCCTGGTGCCACAAAAAAAAAAAAAAAAAAAAAAAGTACATATATATATACACACATACGCGCACACACACACACACACACACACACACACGATAGCTAAGGTACTTGTACTACTATTCTCATTAGTGCATGGAAAGAAAATGTGTGTGTTTATATTGTTTGACCTGTTTTACATGCCTGTATTTTGTAATCTGAACAACTATTTCGAAGACAACAATGTACAATATAGTGCCATTGTTAAAACCCTGCCATCTTGTTTTGAAATCCTGTATCATTCTTGTTGTTTTGTTTTTACTGTTTTGTTTTCTTTCAATCTCTTTAAAATAAAAAAAGTTGACTGTAGAGACATATGCATGATTCTTGTTTAAATCATGATTTTAAAAATGTGTTAAAATATATTTCAAAAAGTCACAAAATAGAAAACAAAAATACAGTAGGATAAAATAAATGCACTATGTCAGTAGTACCAAGGTATTTCTTTGGGACATAAATAATCAAGTATGCAAGTATTTGATAAGACCAACAGAGAAGAAAACCAACATGTTGTAATATGACTAAAGATGAAGCAGATCATGGAAGGAAAAAATTTTTGAGAAATAAATCAAGTTTGAACATTTCTTCAGAAGAATGAATACTCTGAAAATTTTAACATATCAAGTCAAAACCAAAAAGAAATAAAAAGCTTGTGTCCTAGTAAGGTGTTGAAATAGTTTTTAAATAGAAACATTTCCCACAATAAAATTTGAGGCATAATTTCATTGATCATCTTTAACTTTCAAAGAACAGGTAACCACTATCTTGTAAAAATTAAAAATCCATTTTCCTAAAATAAAAGTGACTGTTCCACAGGCATTATAAAACGTAAGTAGAAGTGGCGTTAAACATAATCAGTGACAATTCTCTTCACCAGCCAGTGACAGCCCATACCCTGGTCATTGCCCTGTGGGTGGCAGACTCACTACAGATCATGCTTCTAATAAACACACTTTGGTAAGACACAGCAAACACACTTCATAGACCAACAGCAACTCACTTCTGCCTCTGTGGCCACCATAATCCATGCTTCAAGAATATGAACAAACCAACATGCCTCTATGCTCAACCCAGTACAAAACCACCTCCTTGCCTAAATTCTATATAAAATCATTCATTTGGTTTCCTCTACCAGAATTAGATCAGGAATCAGTTCCACAGACTTTCCATGGGTAAAATACCATGTCACCCTCAGCCCAATCAGAGTGCTAACCTAGCACAGTGTGCCAAAATTCCATTTGTTCTTCAAATTTGTTTCCACATGAGCCTAATTAAATATAACCACTAGATTTGCTGTATTATTATTTTTAGTTTATTTTTTGCTGTAAGAGTCATAATCAGTAAGTCTTTATGCCAATTAGAACTAAATTATGGTATAAGACAAGACTTTTCTTAATTATTTTTATTATACCAGGAAACTAGACATTGTCCTTCATATAAAGTTATTCAATCTTTGATTGCCATATTTAATAATTTTCCAATTCATCTGCATATTCAATTTTCACCTTTTTGTTTGACTACTTATCTGAACTCTAGTCTCATTGGTTTAGCTTTGGTCTGGATTGTCTTGCGTTGAATATACAAGGGCACGCTTCATAAGGAACCTAGAGGAAATGCACTAGTAGGTCACTAATCTGAGCAGGCTGAAATAACTGAAGTCTTTAAACTCTCTAATAGGGCAGAAAAACAAATCCATGGAGATCTTCAGAATTTGGTCCCAAGTTCTGCAAAGAGGCACTGGGTACAGTCTAA